>CM076576.1:52848568-53037479 GCA_034641835.2 Pinus albicaulis
TCCCAAGGTCCCTTCAGAGGTGCATTCAATTCTCCTGAGGCAACGATATTTTTGACATTTCTCTAAAACCATGATATCTGTGTAAAATTTGAATGAGATTTTTCTTCCTTGGAATGTTATGGACAAAAACCTCTCTCAGTTTTCCAAAATTCATCTTTTATTGCTCTGAAACATCTTTTGAGTGAAACTTATCCCGATGTGTGGAACAAGGGATTTTGTCGAAATGAAGCGAAATGAAGGGGATAGAGGGCTTCTAAATTCTTGGGGAAATTTTTGGAAGTAGGGAGGGATGTTAGGAAGTAGGGTAAAGTGGAATCACAGAGATTGAGTGAGGGGAAAGGGTCCAAAAGGGCAAAACACAGGCCTAGCCTAGGAAATTGCCAAGTTTTGGCTAGAAACTAGGGTTTGTGCAAAAATGAGGAATTTGGGGGATCTAAGTGATGGGAAGTGTTTAAAGAGGTATATTAAGGATAGGGGAAGGTTTTTGAACATCAGGATACAAGTTTTTCGATGATTTGACCATCCAAGAGAAATTACCTCCAAAACCCTAGGAGAGGGAAATGGACCTTACCAAGGCACAACTGAAGCATGAACGATGTGTAAAATGACTCTTTGGAATTTGACATGATGATGAAAACCCTCTAAATGATGATACACTCAGCTGAATGGTGACATGGACTGACATTTGGACAACTTTGGAAGAAGTGAAAGCAAACCCTAGACCTAATGCCTAGTGACCAAATTTTGCTTGAAGACTCATTGTAATGACAAAATTTGACCTTGACACTTTAAAATTACTTTGAAAGAGAATGTTTGATCACTGGAGGAAGGCTGCAAAGACTGACTCTAACATTGGCTCCAATGGGGATGGTAGCTCGAGCTCCGTGGAGGTGCCAAGAACCGTAGAACTTGGGAGAGCAGACAGTGCCTCCATCCATTGGGCGATGGAATCATTATTTGAACGGATAACACAAAACCTTTGACACATTTATTGAATGAAAACTTGACTGAAAACTTGACTCAAACCGACTCGATGGCAAACTGAAATCATCTTGAAAAAACTGACTCAACAGACCAAACACAAATGACTCATGACTGACTTAAAACAAGACTTTACAAAGCTTTTGGAAAAAAGGCAGCAGTCCATCAAGATTTGAAATCATGATGAAAACCACCTGCATACTAATGAAATATGTACAATCATGTATAATTGGCTTTCCAATGTAACCAATCCAGCAAATGGCTACACCTCAAATTTCTGCTCTTACTCTCTTCAAGTAGGCAGAATGCTAAACCTGTAGGCAAATCAACACAATCACTGAAACTAAAGCTCATGAAAATAAACCAGGCAACATTTATCCTTTCTAATGCTTGCAAAAGAATGCTGAAGGGATCTTGAAAATCCTGAAGCACTGGCTTATCTAGAGATCCAGCTGCAAAAATACTAGTATTCACCTCACTCTGATCTGAAAAGACATTTGATTTCTGAGGGATAGAGATGCACAAATCTGCCTTCTGAGTGTTAGCTGTAGGTTCCTTGACCATGAGTAATTCTGGCATATACTCTTCAATTTCATGATCTAGGTCATTCTTAAACAAAAAACAATCTTCAAGGTTATCAAACATGACAGCCTTATCATTTTTGTGAAGGAAAAAATTATCTGTTTGTTGATCTACAAAACTGATTACAAGACAATCATCTTTTTCAACAGAGGAAGAAGTTTCACCAACACTTTCCTGATTATGTGTGCACTGCAAATCTGCTATAGCTTGGGCTGTAACAAGACCTTTCAAAAGCTGATCTATCTCATCTTCAGACAAAGGAGACAATGCTTTTTGTTTTCTTTTGCTCAAACAGTGATTATCTTCATATGACAAGGCATTCAAACTATCATTCATAACTGAGTTATTGAAAGGAGATTTATCACTTACTTGCACAAAGATCTCATTCTGTCTTTCATGAACTGACTGAATCACCTCTTCATGAAGGCTGTGTTCTAATGATGAGCTGATAGTATGACTGAGAACATTTGGATCCATTACTGTGTCTTCTGCATCCCAGATGATTTCAACAGCAGAGTTCTCCTTGATGGGCTTTAACACAAGATATGCTTGGTCATCATGATCTGAATCTGAATCTGAAGTAGCTGTCTGGACATTATCACAATCTGCAATTGGAACTGGACTTACTTGCATGCTGCTGTCTTCCGTGGGCAGATCTGAAATGACATTCTCTCTTTCATCATTTTCAGCCATGTGGCCCTCTTCAACCTGCTGCAAAGTCTCCTGAGCATCTTGATGGGTATCCTTTAGGTTCTCTTCATTATGCTGAAATGGATTCTCGTACAGGGCCTCCATGATTTCATCATCCATGAAATTATCATCTTCATAATATTTCTCAAGGCTTTCAATAAAAGAAAAAGCATGTTTGCAACAGTCATGAACTAATTTTAACGATGGATAAGATGTTCGATATCTTTCAATGAACAAGGCATGAAAATCCTTCAAACAGTAAATACAGGCCATCGGCAAATTTTCATACCAAGATTGGGCTTCACCTTCGAGAGTGGCTAGGAATATCTTCATCAAACAATCTTCAGGAAAAGCCACCTTCAACTTGCGAATATGCATGTGAAATCTAACCAAATGTAAAGCAACATCTTTCTTACCATCATCATTAAACGTAGGCAGATTCCTTGACCAATCTACCTTGGGCATCTTATTCGGAAAACCTGGAATGTGATCTCGGCTCATGGGAGCATATCTTCTCGTGATTCGGTCCATCTTGAAAATCTCACAGCTACTGATCTCCCTGTAGTGAAGTCACCATGAAGCATTATCCCACCTAGCTACAAAGTGGGTGTGGTACTTGTTAGACTCCGTCTTGTCAGACTACTGTCAGAAGCAAACTCACCAAGGTTCAATAAATTTCTTATTTCGAGAGTTTTATCATTATTAATAATCAAGGATGACTCTTCTCCAAAACCATATTTTGGAGAAGAGAATGTCAGATTAGTAGTTTGTAATAATGTGTGGGAGCATAATTGGCAAGAATATTGCAAAGAGGATTTCATCGAAAGGCAGCAGCTCAGCTCCGATCCCTGCAAAAGAGTGACAAAATACATCATCAGCAATCAGAGAAGGAAATTGTAAAACAGAGTTTCAATGTCAAAAGTGCCAAAAGGCTGCCAAAATCTCAAATACTACACAGGATACTGGGCCCTCTCGAGTTATTAAATTCCAGTCTAGTTTGTGCAACTTCTTCATGAAGGTTATCCTGTGGTAGTAGCCTTCACATTAAAATATCCTTACACCATGATAAAATTCTAGAGTCAGCTGCAGCTGTTGTATTGGAGATCTGGGTTGTGGGCAATGACATGGCAAACATACAAAGGAAAGCCTGCTGATATGTTTAAATATTATGAAGAAGGCCTCACAAGACAAAGCATTGAAATTACAATCAATACAAATGCAAGATTTATATTGATTTGGAGCAGGATATGTCGACTATGAAACAATGGGAGAAAGCGCAGATGGGAAATGGTGTTGTTTCAAATTGAAAGCCACGAAATTGGGGTTCCATGCGAAGGATGAAGACCTTGTCTACCTCGGGGCTTTTGTCCTTGATCAGTAATTTCACAGGTTAGGGGTGAATCTACGTGGAAGTGTCTGTTAGAAGCTGCAGGAGTGGATCCGAGCAATCTAATTTCTTCATATTAATAATCAGAATGTCAGAGCAAGGCAATTTAGAAGTAAGTGGATTGCTGTATAAGAACCTGGCTGGTGTGCCATATTATGAATCTAGTAATTTGACAAGGGACAGACATTCTCATGCCCATAGTGATTTTAGAAAGGAAATCCTGTTTGCTGATTGGAAGCAAAATGATAATTCAGCTTTGAAGTATGCTTACAGTGATGATGTGGAAAAGGACAAAGATAATTCTATCAATGTGAATCCTATTCTATTCATTATAGAAAACAAAGGGGATCCTGAGGCTTCATTCTCTGACACAGATGATTCTCCGACATTGAGGATTTGAAAGCTCAGGCAGCATTGATTCAAGATGATGGGTTCACCAATTCAAGGCAGAGATCGGTGTTTTGAAGATTGGAGGGCCGATTTCAGAGTTTTAAACTGCATGGACAGAGTTGCGGGGCTCGAGCGACCCACCTGGGCCGAGCGACCCACGCAGAAGGTGAGCGACCCACGCAGACACAGAAGTTTGAAAAATCATTTGGAGCGCCCAGTCTTGTTTGGGATCGATTCATCGGCCTTCAAACAGCTTACTCTCTGCAGTTGATCCAGATAAACCACCAAAGACAATTTCTGGTCACATGAAAAGTATAAATGCAATTGCATTATCTCTTCAAAGTGGAAAAAGTGAGGTTTGTTCAAGCAGCTATGATGGTGTAATTGTTAGATGGATCCATGTTTGCTTCGGGAGACCTGAATAAGAGAAGCAGTTGTGTGGGATCGTATTACTAGAGAGGTGAAACTTAAGAACATGGTTTACCACACTGCACGTGTCAATTGCATTGCATGGTCTCCAGATAGCTCTAAAGTGGCAACGGGCTCTCTTGACACCTGCGTATTGATATATGAGGTGGGATAACCCACAGCCAGCCGAATTACAATTAAGGGGGCTCACTTGGGAGGAGTTTATGGCCTAGCTTTTAGTTGACGATGCAACAACTTACGTGGAGAAAATCTTGTCGAGCTAAAAATATATATTCGCTGGCAGTGAAAATATTGAGTCAGTTTTATTCAAATGGTAAAAGTAACGTGGCAATCAAAGTATGCAGAGGACTTTAAGGAGCAGTGGTTTTCATAAGACTAAAACAGATTTAGTTGGTATGGTGAATGGTGAATCCAAGTCAAAGCAGTCGAAGGATTGGTGCGTAGTTGTCATTTGCTAGCATATGCCAAATTTGCTGGTATTTAAATATATTGAGCTATGTTTATAAAGATTGGTTTTTATTTCAAATATAATATGGCAGTCAAGGTCAAAAGCTAAATTGGAAAGGAGACATCGACCATAACAGGAAAATAGGAACCAATCTTCTATTTTAGACTTTAGTTAATGATCTGAGATCCAGTGTGTATCTTTGAATTTGGTCATCAGAGGATTTTTAGAGGGACATTGTATTATTTTAGAATAGAAGGCTGTTCGCTTTTCTCATTTTGTAATTTCGGTTCAAACGGCACCCACGATTGGTGGGTCGTCTGTTGTTTTGTTTTTGAATAGTTTATAAATAATCAATTGGAGAAGATTCTGAGCTAGTGTAGAGGAGAAACGAGTTTTTGTGTACGGTTTGAGAGAGATTTTGAAAATGAGAAATCTATTTGGAACATCTGAGATTCTGTGGCATGAGAGTTGACAAATGTTTCTTTACTGTTTCATATGTATCTTAATGTTTTCATTTCATTTCCTAAATCATTTACGTTTGAATACTTTTAGTGAAAGGCAGAATTCAATTTATTTGCTCTGTCTTGAGGAAATATTCATAGTTAATGTTTTCTTCTGTTCGACAAGGATCCATCTTCTATGCCCTTGTCGACTTCTCAGCAGTCTTGTCATTCCGTTTATCTCAATTTAATTGCTAAACTTCATGCTTACCTTGCCTCAGGAGATAATCTGCGTTTTTCATTTAATCTCTGCTCTTGCTGTCTTTGCCTCACACAGCCCAGAAACCCAACATTTATCAAAAACCCTTTCATATCAGTTTACTAGCCTAAGATCAGTTATGCGTTTGGTCATCTCAGATCCTATTGGACATCTTTCACTGAGTTTGACCCGGAGAGAGCCCTCTCCTGTCCTCGTAGGGCTAGCTACGAGGCTAAGGTTGGTTTGATGTTGCCTCGAGTTTGGCCTTCTTCAGCCTGAGGCAGATTCGAGTGCTAACATAGTGGCGACCATACTGGGGAAGATGGTTTGCTGTTGATGTGACAGTCGACTTGTAGATTGTCTTGCCCCAGTGCAGGAAATCAAGTTGCAGATCTGATGCTGATGGTGGACAGCAGTCAGACACATATGAAGGCTGAAACTTTCACCCGGCGACTCCAGCTCGATCCAGAGATTCCAATGCTCGCTGATCCACTCATGCAATGGTAGGGTATGTGGAAAACCCTGCACTTTCTGAAGCTGTAGAAGATGCTAGAAATTTGTTAGCGGATTTTGAAATTAATGAAGATTTTGTCAGAGTCTTGCTTCGATGTTTGAAATCTCCAAAGTTTCCTCTTGAAACTAAAACTAGGTTCTGTGAGTTAATTGTTGAAAAATTTGAGAAGGAGATTCAATGTTTAGATGAGCAAATCCAGTCATATGATTTCCAAGACCCTAAAATTTTTTTGGAAATCCTTCCTCCATTGAAACAAGAAACAATAGAGTTGCCCACAGATGTTTGCATTGACAGTGTTCAGCTGGAGGTATGTATTGCGGAGTTGGGGCAGCAAACAGAGTTTGGCTTTTGCGATCCTATTGCAGCATACATGGAAATTTTTTTCAGTTTGACTGATAGATCAAGCTGTCTCATGCATAGCCAGATTCATTACGTACATGCAGGGCTGCCAGCAATTGCATCTGTGATCTGGTTGAAGCACTCTCAATCGGCGTTCTTCTCAGATTTACTTGAATGGTTGATCTGGCATTTCAGTATTACCTGATCTATTATTTTTGCAGCAGAGTAGGGTAGATTTTGTAAATAAATAAGCAGCCAAAAGGCAGCATCTTGTTCCAGTTTCATTGCAGTTTTAGTTTGAAGCCAGTTTTTCAGTTATTTCAGTTTTCAGATCAAATCAGTTTGAGTTCAGTTTCAGTTTCGAAATTTAGTCATTAGTCTTTTGTCAAATAATGGATTCCATCGCCCAATGGATGGAGGCACTGTCTGCTCTCCCAAAGCTCTGCGGTTCTTGGCAGCTCCAAGAAGCGGCAGCTGCCATCCCCATTGGAGCCAATGTTAGACTCCATCTTGTCAGAAGCAAACTCACCAAGGTTCAATAAATTTCTTATTTCGAGAGTTTTATCATTATTAATAATCAAGGATGACTCTTCTCCAAAACCCTGTTTTGGAGAAGAGAATGTCAGATTAGTAGTTTGTAATAATGTGTGGGAGCATAATTGGCAAGAATATTGCAAGAGGATTTCATCGAAAGACGCTGACTCAGCGAGATCCACAAGAGTGACAAAATGCATCATCAGCAATCAGAGAAGGAAATTGTAAAACAGAGTTTCAATGTCAAAAGTGCCAAAAGGCTGCCAAAATCTCAGATACTACACAGGATACTGGGCCCTCTCGAGTTATTAAATTCCAGTCTAGTTTGTGCAACTTCTTCATGAAGGTTATCCTGTTGTAGTAGCCTTCACATTAAAATATCCTTACACCATGATAAAATTCTAGAGTCAGCTGCAGCTGTTGTATTGGAGATCTGGGTTGTGGGAAATGACATGGCAAACATACAAAGGAAAGCCTGCTGATATGTTTAAAGATTATGAAGAAGGCCTCACAAGACAAAGCATTGAAATTACAATCAATACAAATGCAAGATTTTATTGATTTGGAGCAGGATATGTCGACTATGAAACAATGGGAGAAAGCGCAGATGGGAAATGGTGTTGTTTCAAATTGAAAGCCACGAAATTGGGGTTCCATGCGAAGGATGAAGACCTTGTCTGCCTCGGGGCTTTTGTCCTTGATCAGTAATTTCATAGGTTAGGGGTGAATCTACGTGGAAGTGTCTGTTAGAAGCTGCAGGAGTGGATCCGAGCAATCTAACTTCTTCATATTAATAGTCAGAATGTCAGAGCAAGGCAATTTAGAAGTAAGTGGATTGCTGTATAAGAACCTGGCTGGTGTGCCATATTATGAATCTAGTAATTTGACAAGGGACGGACATTCTCATGCCCATAGTGATTTTAGAAAGGAAATCCTGTTTGCTGATTGGAAGCAAAATGATAATTCAGCTTTGAAGTATGCTTACAGTGACGATGTGGAAAAGGACAAAGATAATTCTATCAATGTGAATCCTATTCTATTCATGATAGAAAACAAAGGGGATCCTGAGGCTTCATTCTCTGACACAGATGATTCTCCGACATTGAGGATTTGAAAGCTCAGGCAGCATTGATTCAAGATGATGGGTTCACCAATTCAAGGCAGAGATCGGTGTTTTGAAGATTGGAGGGCCGATTTCAGAGTTTTAAACTGCATGGACAGAGTTGTGGGGCTCGAGCGACCCACCTGGGCAGAGCGACCCACGCAGAGGGTTTCAGCAGTGTGAAATTGCAAGGGGCGCGACCCACCTGGGCCGAGCAACCCACGCAGAAGGTGAGCGACCCACGTAGACACAGAAGTTCGAAAATTCATTTGGAGCACCCAGTCTTGTTTGGGATCGATTCATCGGCCTTCAAACAGCTTACTCTCTGCAGTTGATCCAGATAAACCACCAAAGACAATTTTTGGTCACATGAAAAGTATAAATGCAATTGCATTATCTCTTCAAAGTGGACAAAGTGAGGTTTGTTCAAGCAGCTATGATGGTGTAATTGTTAGATGGATCCATGTTTGCTTCGGGAGACCTGAATAAGAGAAGCAGTTGTGTGGGATCGTATTACTAGAGAGGTGAAACTTAAGAACATGGTTTACCACACTGCACGTGTCAAATGCATTGCATGGTCTCCAGATAGCTCTAAAGTGGCAACGGGCTCTCTTGACACCTGCGTATTGATATATGAGGTGGGATAACCAGCATCCAGCCGAATTACAATTAAGGGGGCTCACTTGGGAGGAGTTTATGGCCTAGCTTTTAGTTGACCATGCAACAACTTACGTGGAGAAAATCTTGTCGAGCTAAAAATATATATTCGCTGGCAGTGAAAATATTGAGTCAGTTTTATTCAAATGGTAAAAGTAACGTGGCAATCAAAGTAGGCAGAGGACTTTAAGGAGCAGTGGTTTTCATAAGACTAAAATAGATTTAGTTGGTATGGTGAATGGTGAATCCAAGTCAAAGCAGTCGAAGGGTTGGTGCGTAGTTGTCATTTGCTAGCATATGCCAAATTTGCTGGTATTTAAAATATATTGAGCTATGTTTATAAAGATTGGTTTTTATTTCAAATATAATATGGCAGTCAAGGTCAAAAGCTAAATTGAAAAGAAGACATCGACCATAACAGGAAAATAGGAACCAATCTTCTATTTTAGACTTCAGTTAATGATCTGAGATCCAGTGTGTATCTTTGAATTTGGTCATCAGAGGATTTTTAGAGGGACATTGTATTATTTTAGAATAGAAGGCTGTTCGCTTTTCTAATTTTTTGTAATTTCAGTTCAAACAGCACCCTGATTGTTGGGTCGATCTGTTGTTTTGTTTTAGAATAGTTTATAAAAATAATCAATTGGAGAGAGAGTTCTGAGAGCTAGTGTAGGAGAAACAGAGTTTTATTGTACAGTTTGAGAGAGATTTTAATGGAGTAATACAGCTCTGTTTTCTGAGATTCCTGTGGCATGAAGTTTGACAAATGTTTCTTCCCTGTTTCATATGTATCTTGTAATGTTTTTTCATTTCATTCCTAAATCATTTCTGTTGAATACTTTTAAGTGAGAAAGGAAGAATTCAATTTATTTGCTCTGTCTTGAGGAAGTATTCATAGTTAATGTTTTCTTCACTACAAGGATTCATCTTCTATGCCCTTTGTCAATTTCGCCTTATCGCCTCATATCTCACTCTAATTGTTAAATCTCTCTTTAAGCTTACCTTTGCCTTAGAGATAATTCAGGTTTTTCTTATTTGATTCAGCTCTTGTGCCGTGTTCTTTGCCTACAATGTTCCTGCAAAACCCTATCATCATTTTATCAAAAAACCCTTCATATCAGCTTACTAGCCTAAGATCATATTAACATTTATTATCGGTTATCTCAGCCCCTTTGAAGATCCTTTGCTGAGTTTGACCCGGAGAGAGCCCTCTCCTGTCCTCGTAGGGCTAGCTACGAGGCTGAGCTTGGTTTGATGTTGCCTCGAACCTCGCCTTCTTCAGCCTGAGGCAGATTCGAGTGCTAACAGTACTCTTCCTCTCCCAGTCTTATAGCGAGAAATTAAGGTATACCCAAAGTTAAGGCTCCAACAACTGAATTGATTCCATTGCTCTTTGTACACTTCTGGAAATTACATCCATCAAAAGATTCAAATTCCGATAGATCATGGGGGATTAAAAAATCATGATCAATTGGGTCAATAATTCATGATAGAAAACATCTACCTACATCCCATCCTATAGGATATCATAGATCCCCCCAACTATTCGGACTAGCTATCTTTCACACACATTCTCCAGGAGCTAAACACCACAACACACAAGCTTTCAAAAGAATCTCTCAAACTTCCCATCGATACATTTGTGATACTAGATTCCATCGATAGTATGCAGTATGACCAAATGATTATTCATTTATAAGCTCGGAAAACAACCCAATGTATATTGATGCATGCACATTCCAATCATGACAATCAATTTCTACATCTTCTCAAAAGAGAAAACAAGTAAACTTTTTCTTTGTTCACTTTACAACATAAACACCAATTTCACCCACAATGTTAAGATAAGTTGAATGATATGACCGAAAAGGTGGGAGGAGTATTTTGTGGTGTATTGAACAGGACTAGGGGACACACATGTAGCATGGATGGGTAGAAGTGGGATGTCCAAGCATGATTTAATAAGATCTATAATCCACAGATTAGAGAATGAGAAGGGGGATTAAGACCTAATTTCATAGGGGCTAGGGGGCCTGGAGGGAAGGTAACAAGAGGAATTGAAAGAGGAACCCTTGATAGTGGTGATAAGGGGATTAGGGGCCCCATTATCACAACGAATAAGCCATTAACCCATAACCACTAAATTCCCTATCCCTTAACCCCGAAGCCATAATCTCTTAACCCTACACTCATAAACCATAAGCCATCAACCCCTTGATGCATTAAACCTTAAGCCATTAACTCCTAACGTAGAATCTATGAACCCCCTAAGCACTAACCCCGTATTCTCTTAACTCATGACCCTTAAACCTTAATCCATAACCCCTAAACACGTTAAAACCTAGCCCCTTAACCCCTAACACCTAAATCCCTTAATTATTAAGCCCTTAACCCCTAAATCCCTTTCCCCCCAAGCCCTTGGCCCTTAACTCTTAACCCTTGAAGCCCTTCACCACTTAGTATCCAAGGCAAAAAAACAACACATCAAACCAACAAAATAACCTCTTAGGAGAATCCTTCACCTCTAACTAAGAATATTGGTACCATTTTATTTTCAGAGAACTAGGTGTTGGTCTCGAGGGTGTGTGTTTCTGGGTAATGCCCTTATTAACATGTATACCAAATGTGGAACAACTGGATAATTTTCAAAACCTCAATAAGAATTGCTCACAATATCTACACTTCATGTTGACATGGAGCTTGTAGTGCTCTCCCACTTAAGGATTTGGCAATGAATAGATCACTCACAATGACACAACCTCTTCAACCCTAATGCACAAGGAGCCAACCCTTGATACAAATATTTTTTTTGCTAAAAAAACACAATTGTTTCAATGTAGAATACTATACACAAGAGAAAATAAAATGATATTATCCACATCAATGCTTGAAATAGCCTCACATTTTCCATGAGTGGTGAGCCAAGGGGTGAATGTAGGGCACTATTAAAGTTACATCATGTTTAAATTTCTTTTACATCACGAGATTGTTCTCCATTAGGGTTGATGCATCAACACAAGGGAGCATACCACCTTTTTGTGGGGTAGCGATTAAAGTTGTAGCATGATCAAGTGGCATACACCTCCAATGTAAATGACATCATTATATGTCTGTGTCAAGTTGTTAAAGAGGTTATTTATAAACAATAAATTTAGTACTTGAACTTCATATTTTCATGGCCTTGACACTAAGATGGATTTGTACTAGGAACACTTCATGCAAATAAGAGGGGGCCTTATTTTTAAACCCTCATACACACTAGAGAACTATATGTTGCTCTTTAGATCCCCCTTGGTGGTTTCAAAGTGGGTTTACATTAGTGTCTAGTTGAAACTAATGACATCATGATATTACTCTTCTCAATAAAATATTCTAGCTTTGCCATATACACAACATTGAGTTAGAGGATCACCTCATATGTAGATGCTCCATTTATTATGGATTCAAGGGATGTTCTATTTTATTTTATCAAGATTTAGATGGTCGTTATCTACTTTCTTTCAATACATGTATAACAATTTTTATGAGGGAGGTCCTTGGATTTAGATCTTTATATAAGACCTTCTGTGGCCTTCCCCTTTTGAAATTTTCCAAGGGGGTCACCTCCTTCCATGTTGCCTTGCCTACTTAGGGCCAAAATTGACAAGCCAATATTCAAAATTCTTCAACTATCAAATTGGTGGGGCCTCATACCTCTTATTGAACCCCTTAATGAGACATTATTTCTCCAAAGAGACTGTTGAGGATTTCCCATTGCAAATCACAGGTTGGATGTCATAGGACCTATTACCCCACTTTCTATATGATTTTTTAGAGGATAATTTTAAATTTTGATTGACATATCAACCCTTGTGATTCTTGTGACATTAATAATTTTCCAATTAAGATATACGAATGACTGTATAATTGGTTTGATGACACCTTACCTTGGCCATCTAGGACACTAGGTGTAGGAAAATGTTGCTTTAGCAATCACTTTAACTTGATATATATGATCCATGTATATATCTCTAATATGTATTATTTTTATTGTGATCACTTAAAAACTCTATTCTAACTCTTAAATGTTTTAGCCATAATTCCTATGCTAAATTATTCCATAGTATTTTATAACTTTACTCATAAAAATGTGTCACCTTAATAATTTAAATATATAATATATAATAGTGATCTAAGTAATTACTACACATCCTATTTTATTATACCCTTGTTATACCCTTATTTCCCTTGGTCAAATTTTAATTGTATAATTTCATAGCATATTCATTCATTTTAATTACGATGTCCCGCCCTATGATTCCCGCCAGTAGGAAATCAATTATTTAATTCATAAAACTATGTAAACTACTCTCTTTAAATTTTGTCACTGTGCTTTCTTGTCGGGTTTTTATCTATCAGTTCTGCAAGTTCATTGAACGAGCTTCAAGCTCTTTTTCTGCACAAGCTTAACCCAACTTGACCCTGACATCAAATGACAAGAAAAAGAAATGTATGATGAATCACTTGGAAAGCAGATTACATGGTCATGATATGGTGGCCCACTGTTGATGACGCTCTCAGAATCACCCATCTGGACGATTTTTTGAAGGGGGCTCGCAATTCCTTCGATGGGGGATTTTTTATTCTTCCATGGATCTGGTTCCTCAATTTCTTTTACTTTTGGCCTCTCCTCAGACATCGCTCCTGTTACCTTAAATTTTGACCAGGTATGTACACACTTTCTCTAAATCTTCCTGAATGAAAATGTAATTTGATTTTTTAGGGTATACGAAATTGCAATGATTTCTGTTTGCTACTCTTCGAAAATGAATCTTAATGAATGTCGTATAAACTCGAGATTTCAATCTTTACTATTTATTGAGGCACCTCTACTAATAGCGGTAGAACTGTTCCAAAGTGCCATGAACTTTTTCTCCAAGCGGTTCTTCAATATTGAAAGCTTCAAATGTGTTGTAGTTTCTTTTTCCATAGAATCCCTATCGCTTCTTCTTAGACTGACATGGTATCGTGCATATTGCACGATGGAAAGGAGACCATAGAAGTTCCATAGAGGAGCTGATATAACCAAGCATCTCTGTTGTGCAGACTTATATTTCAGATCTTTCAAACTTCCAAGTTCATTACCTTTGAAAGACGTAGGACTTCTGTGACTGACATGAGTCCAGTTGAACCTCTTCTCTGAACAAAGATTAATTCTGTTAAACAAAATGAAAACATCTCCACAGCTTGATTCCAAAAGCTATCTTGCTTACAAATGTAACCCAAAAAAGTCTATACTCAGTGTGTACCCACTGTAACTAAAAGAAACTTTAACAGGTTGGCTAAGAAGTGTATGAGCTGATGTGGATTGAGCAAATCAAGGGTCTCATACAGAGGCATATATTCTGTATAGATGCATTTTTATGCTATTATCCACAATGATGATGAGCCTTGATGATTCATTGTCCTATGACTCCTTTGCTAGCCTCCTTTTGTATGGAGAAGATTGTCAACATAGAATCTATGGCCATGACTTTTCCACCACTTAGATTGGAAGCAAGCCTTATCATCAGAACTTCCAAAAACTTTGACAGAATGCCATGACTGATTTGAACAGTAATGCATATCTCAATTCTTCTTTCAAGGCTGACTGAACGTATGTATATTAATAATGGTCTGCCTGAAAATATGATGTCATGCCAATTGAAAACTATATTGAAGAGGGATAGGAGGACACACTTACTGCAGAATATATGATTACTCACAGTCATAACAGGAGTAAATATAGATCATCTTACATGCCTGAGATGATGTTTATAATATCCCGAACCTATACCCTCATTTCCATAACTTGTATATATATATGGTGCAGCCATACTTTTCACGTGTTGAGAACTTGAGATTGCAAAGGGAGAACCATACAAGATGTTCACATAGACTGTGGGGCTATTTCAATTGAGAGTAAACTAGTAGGAACCAAGATATAAGAGATTGAGAAATGCCTTCTTCAGAGGAACTGAGCTAACTGAGTGATACCATATATGATACTGCACTAGGACAGAGATTTCCCTGTCATAGTGATAATTCTTAGAGGATGAGATCCATTCAAGGATCACAGAGAAACACGGCTTGTTGATGATATGATTTTTCTGAACAATTACTTTAACCCTTCAAGCAAGGAACCATAGTGGCAAGACCTTATCACAGAGGATTTCTATCTTCAAAATGAAGTATTCTTAAAGGCACACTAAAAGAGTCAAACTAAAGAGAAGACTGAACTGCTGATACAAACAGTGATCATAGTGATCATGCCCAGAAGACCTAGGATTTGGTATCCATGTGTTATGCCCAGGACTGTGACTTTATGGTCGAGAAGCTCTGCTTCAAATATAATGAATATACAGTTTGAATGCGACTGATAAATAATCCTTGGAAAATATATTACTGGAACATACCTTGATGACTTTCAACTTTCGCTCATGATATTTGAGTTTCTCTTGGATTGGAGCCCATGTCCACTGATTAGGGCTAGTAGAAGGCCTTAAGAAAATACCACAGATTTGACATTCTTGATCCCTAACACAGAGGGATAGAGGTACCAACGAAATTCTTCAGATGCTTCTAAGTGATTGCAATCTCTTTGAGCTTGGGATTGTTCTCTCTTGTGCTCCGATTCCATGTTAATTTTGGAAACATGTTCTTTTCTTAGGATAGTTACTTCATTCAATCATGAGCCCATTAATACATTATCAATTACATTAAACAATATATGATAGTAACTAACGAAAGTGTTGAGAATTAGGTAGGGCAAGAGTTAATGAAAATTCTCATACATGATAGTTGTTTGAGTTACTTCTTACTTATCATCTTCGTTCATTATTATGATTACGTTTAAAACATCAAACAACCATAAAAAATAATAACATCAGTGACACAATAGTTAGGCTCTAAGCCAGGGCTAAAACCCCTCCTCTTGAGGGGAAAACCCGCAAATATCTACCTAGAGATTGATCGCTACTTCAATACCTTTGAGCTCCCCTTGTCTCTTAGCCTCATGAATCATTAAACTGATGCCTTCAGTAGCCAATAGAAAAATAAGGGGGGAGAGATGGCACCCTTGACAAAGGCCCCTTTGTGGGTTGAAGAAATCATAGGCTGCACCATTTATAAGGACAGCGATCGATGAAGAAGTGACACACCCCATAATCCATCTTACAAAATCATATCTGAAGCCAAGATGCGTCAACAAGAGTCTTAAAAACATCCAGCTGATCCTATCATAGGCCTTAGAGAGGTCAATTTTTACTATAGCTCCTTTTTTCCCACTCTTATTGAGGCTGTGGAGGGTTTCTTGAGCTACCCCCACTGCGTCATGGATTTTCCTTCCATCCAAAAAGCCAAATTTCTCTACAGAAATGTTCTTGGAGAGAAAGGGTTTCAACTTGGAGGCAATAACTTTAGCAATAATCTTGTATAAGCAAGTACACAATGAAATGGGCCAAAATTCATTAAAGGAAACAAGATGGTCAGACTTAGGAATTAGAGTTTAAAAAGTGGCATTGAAAGGCTGATAGATAGAGCCATAAACCCTAGACTCTTCAATAACCACAACCAGCTCATCTCCAAACGATTCAAAGAAATGTAGGAAAAATTCTACTGTCTTGAACGAGGGGGGGGGGTATCTTATGGTGTCTTGAATGGGCCAAGGGGATGAAAGGGTAGCATGTATGTGTAGAAGTCAGAGGTGAAAACATGGTTTAGCTAAGATCTATAATCCTAGCATTAGAGAATGAGAAGGGTGCTTAGGACCTAATTTCATAGGGCCTAGGGTACCTAGAGGGAAGGCAGTGAGAGAAATTGATAGGGGAACCCAAAATAGTGGTGATAAGGGGATTATGAGTCCAATTATCACAAAACATAAGCCCTTAACCCATAACCACTAAATTCCCTATCCCCTTAACCCCCAATCCATATTTCCTTAACCCTTGCACTCATAAATCATAACCCATAAACCCCTTCATTCACTAAATCTTATGACATTAACCCCTAACCTATATTAATCCATGAACCTCCTAAGCCATAAATCCTTATCCTCTTAACCTGTGACCCTTAAACCCTAAACACCTTAACTACTAACCCCTTAACCACTAACAACTAAATCTCCTAAACATTGAGTCCTTAATCGCTAAATCCTCTGACCCCAAATCCCTTTGGCCCTTGATGCTTCACCCTTGAAGCCCTTAACCACTAAGTATCCAAAGCCGAAAACAACACTCCAAACCAACAAATTGACCTCCTAGGATAATCCTTCATCTCTAATTGAGCATATTAGAAACATTACTTGATTATTAGAGAACTAGGTACTAGTTACGAGGATATGTGTTTGTGGGTAATGCCATTATTATCATGTATACCAAATGTAGACAACTGGATAATTTGCAAAGCCTCGATTTGAATTACTCACAATATCTACACTTCATCACGTTGAGATGGAGCTTGTAGTGTTCTCTCACATAAGGAGTTGTAAATGAAAAGGAGCAAGCTCCCATTACAGAGAGGGTTTAAAGAGTTTAAAGAAGAGAAAGGTTAAGGAGATAAGAGCGGGAGCACAGTCCTGGTGTTGGGCCTTAGTTTTGGTCTTATCTTGCTCAAAGAAACTTATTTATCCATCTATTTTCCATCCATTTTCCATTCATTTATTCCATTTTGACATATATTTGATATCTATTCAGGTATTTAATTTTAATTTTTCAAATTCTAAAGTTTTTATGAAAGTTTGATTTTTAGTGCAAAATTGGCTGATTCAGAAATTCCCGTAATAGCTATATGGTTGATATGGTTGCAGGACACTTGGGCACGAATTGAATGCATGGATGGACAGCTTGGAAACCAGGACTAAGCCACCTATGCTTAGTTCGAACAGAACAAGTTTTATTAGGCCCATTTAGTTCTAGTCAATCATGACTAGTCATTCAGAAATCCCATAGAAATAGGGCAGTTTTGAGATTCTATGGGATTGACCATATTTCTGGGGATAAGAATAATGAATTCGACTTAGATAGGTGGATGAGAAGTAGATGGGTTTTTTTGAGTAAAAATAGATCAGTTTGTTCATGAGACTTCTTATTTAAAGCCAAAGCTTTGATGGCTTATGAATTAGGATTATTATTGACTTATATACTTTTATATTGTGACAATTTTGGATTGAGAAGTTAATTTGAAGACTTGTGCTGTTATCAATTTGCTGTTCAATTTTATGGATGTGTGACTGAAGTTAAGCTTCTGAGATCATTTATCAAGTGTGCAAGGCAAGGGTGGAAGGGCCCCCATTCCAAGCTAACTACACTTTCTTGTTAACTAGTTTTATTTCCTTGTAATTTGATGATTGTAGAACTGGTTTTCAAAGCTTTATTTCAGATTGTTTAATGATTCATGCATAGTGATTGATGTCATTAGTTTATAACTTATTCATCACTTTATCAAGTTGGAAAAACAGATGTATCAAGTTGAGCATCCCTTCTATGAAAATGATGAATTAAAGGTGGTTTCTTTTGTTTGTGTGCAAGCAGTTTCTTGTTGAGATTTTTGATATTAAGATGAATGAATTATAATGGAACACTTTACATGTCTCTTAAGTTAAGAGCTTCTTTCATTCATAATTTATCCATATTAAGTTCTTGGTTTTAATCTCTGATTCATTAAGTGGTAATTGAGGTGAAAATGAATTTCTTGAGTCAAGAACCATTTCAATATTATTCCTCTTTTTAAACTAATTGAGTTAGAGTTGTAGAATGTATTAATTTTAGCATATCTTTCAAGGTTGATTATATCTGATCTTCACATATAGTGATCTTGCCTCAAAGCATAAACAACCCGGATTGATAATAAATAATTGTGTTAGTTTAGGTACATAAATTAGCTCAATATTTTGGCGCCGTTGCCGGGGAGGCAAATATCGGCATAATCAATAGAAAAAAAAAAAAAAAACAGTAGTTACACTTTTTAGTTATGTTTCTTTATGCCTAGACATAGAGATCCTCATGGTAGATTTATTAAAAACCCCCCACCAATAGAGATAGGATCATCAAACACCCCAGTTACTGGTAATCCAATCATTGAGGAATTGGCAGAAAAACAAAGAAGTGGACAAAGATTAACTTTGATTGAGAGACAAACTTTGTTAGCTTGGGAAGCAAAGCAAAAACAATCTTCAACTTCTGGGAAACAAAAAGAAATTATCAAAGGAAAACAATCTTTATTTCCATCCATAAATCCTCCTATCTTTGACCAACCTGAAACTCCACTTAAAATTGAAACAAATCAACCAATGGCAGAAGAAGGACATGGATCTGTAATTCTCACTCCTGAACAACAAGCTCAATATGAAAGACAACAAGCAGAATGGAGAAGAAAGAGAGAGGAAGATGCAAAACAAGAAAATGATAGAAAAATAAAAAATGATCAGAAAAGACAAGAAGATGAGACTACCTTTGGCTTTTCAATAATTGACACAAGTGCAATATTAGGAGAAGAAGTGAAAATGAAAAATATTCCACCTTCTGTATTGCCAAATTTTTATGGAATGTCAACAGAAGATCCTGATTCATTTATGTTTGAATTTGATATTCTATGTAGAACATATGGATATACTGATGACATCCATAAACTTCGTCTTTTCCCTGCAACATTAAAAGCAGCAGCCTTGAAATGGTTTATGGGTTTAGGAGAACATACAATAACTTCTTGGGATGATATGAGATCAGTCTTCCTTAAAAAATATGAAGCTTATTGCAGATCTAGATATTCAAAGGAAGATATTTTTAGAATGACACAACAAGAAGATGAAAGTCTAGAAGAATATTTGGAAAGATTTTTGTATAATCTACAGAAATCTAAACAACATTCTCTAAATCAAGAAACCATTCGAACAATCTTTCTCAAGGGTATAAGGGATGAATACCTTGACATTTTGAATGTGATGGGTAAAGGAGATATCTCAAACCTACCATTCGAAGAAATTGTTGACTTATGTCAAAAATATTCTAGAGGAAGAGCAAAAACAGGAAGAAGAGAAGTAAGTTCAAAAGCAGCAAAGTCAGCTGCAGGAGGGATAACACGAGCTGAAATAGGAAGTTTATTGGAAAATTTCAAAACAGATCTTTTAAGTACATTAGGGACACAAGTAGATGTGCTAAAGGCGAATAAGAGGAAAGAAGAACAAGACCAAGCTTTAGCAATCTTTTGTCCCAAATGTAGAAACAAACATCCATTAAGAGAATGTCCTTTGGATAGTGTTAAGAGTATTCAGGTTTGTGGTCTTTGTACGGAAAAGCATTCCACAGAAAATTGTTTAAAATTGAAATAATTACAAATGAATTCAATGGAAGAAGTGCCAGGAATGGAAGGTTTTTATTATGTAGCACCACGAAGACCATGGCAACCTAGAATGCCTCAACAAAATCAGCAACAATTCCCTCAACAAAATTACCTTTATCCATCTCAAAATCCTTGGACAACTCCAATGCCATGGCAAGCTTGGCCTCCACAACAATATCCACAACAACCTGCACAAGGTTGGAGAGGATATGGTTATGGAAACCAGCAACCTCAACAATACCAGCAACAATATCAACAGCCATTTACATATCCGCAATATCCTCAATCCATACCATTTCAACAACAACATTATGCATATCCACAATCCATGCCATATCCGCAGCAGAATCCTCCACCGTTGTTGACCCAACCACAACAGTTGCAGCTACCCACAAATCAACCCAAACCAACTCAATTACCAGCACAACCAATTGCAAATCCGAATAATAAGGTGGAAAAAGCTGCATATACTGTAGAGGAAGCAACATGTTTTCCCACATATTCAATTCTTCCTCTTAATGAAGTCCATCTAAGGTCTGGAAAAGTGCTTAAAAAGGATTCTCCTCCAATCATAGAAGAACCAACCGAACAAGGAGAATCAACTGAAACATCACAAACTAAGATACAAATTCAGAAAGGAACAAACATTACAACTCAAACACCACCTTATCCTGAAAGGTTAGTGGAACAACAAAAAGAAATAACCCTTCCTGAATTTGATATTTTAGATGAGTTAAAAAATGCTTATGTGAAAATTCCTTTGTTAAAGGCAATTAAAGAAATACCAATATATGCTAAAACAATAAAGGAATTGTGCATTAAGAAAACTCTGAGAAAGAAGAAGGATCCTACTACAATCCAAGTCATTGGTAAACTAGCAAGTCTCATGTCTACAGAAACCAAAATAGAAAAATATATTGATCCTGGTATCCCTATGGTTACTATATCAATAAATAATTTCTCAGTACCAAAAACATTAATAGACTTGGGAGCAGCTATAAATGTAATGACAATGGAGACCATGAAAACTTTGCATTTGAACAACATTAGATCAACCTCTACAATCTTAGAATTGGCAGACAGATCTAAAGTTGTTCCTGAAGGAATATTGGAATATATTATAGTCTCTTTGGATTCATGGGAGTATCCTGTTGACTTCCTTATTCTGCAACCAAAATCAAATTTGGGAGGACATCCTCTAATCTTAGGCAGACCATGGTTAGCTACCGCTGATGCCTTTAAAGCATGATTATTTCACATGGAGAAGAAAGGAAACATATTACTCTTTATTCACCTACACAGTCAACTTCTTTAGAATCAGTACTTGAAGCTCAAGAAAAACAGCAAACTAAATCAGTTTTAAGTATAAATAAATTCTTTGATCTAAGAGAAGAAGAAGAGAATGAAGACTTAATGGATCTTTTCATTTCAGAACCAAGTATTTCAGAGCAGCTTAGAGAAGTGCAATATGAAGCTGCAAATAACCTTTTGAATCAATGTTTTCAGGAAACCCGTACTATTCAAACTTTGCGAAATTCTTTTATAGACATCTTTCCTGTAAACACAATCTCCAATCCAACAATAAAAACAATTGAGGTAAGTCCTGGAAAACATTTAAACATTGGAAATGAGTTGCAATCAGAACAAGAACAAGAGGTAATTGCATTATTACAGAAATATTCAAAAGCTTTTGCCTGGGATTATACCGACATGCAAGGAATCCATCCTAACACATGTGTCCACCACATCTATACAGATGAACAAATTAAACCTGTAAGACAACCTCAAAGACGAATGAATCCTATGATGAAAGAAATAGTGAAAGATGAATTGCAAAAATTGTTAAATGTTGGATTCATCTATCCTATTTCAGATAGTCAATGGGTTTCTCCACTGGTTATTGTTCCAAAGAAAAATGGAAAGTGGAGGGTATGTGTGGATTATCGAGAACTAAATAAAGCTACACTTAAAGATCATTTTCCTCTACCATTTATTGATCAAGTGTTGGACTCATTGGCTGGAAAGAAATTCTTCTCTTTCTTAGATGGGTTTAGCGGGTACAACCATATTAGAATAGCAACAGAAGACCAAGACAAGACAACATTCACTTGCCCATGGGGAACCTTGCATATAATGTTTTGCCATTCGGTTTATGTAATGCACCTGCAACTTTTCAACGAGCAGTGCTTGCAATTTTTGCTGATCTAATCCATGAATGTGTAGAGGTTTACATGGATGACTTTACAGTTTATGGAAACACATATAATGATTGCTTAAATAATCTTGTGAAAGTGTTGAAACGATGCATTGAAACAAATTTGTCATTAAGCAATGAGAAATGCTATATAATGTTGACAGAAGGAATAGTTCTGGGACACCATATTTCTGCTTCAGGAATTAAAGTGGATCCAGCAAAAATGCAAGTCCTAGTAACCTTAATGCCTCCTACAAAACAGAAAGAGGTAAGAAGTTTCTTAGGCTATGCAGGCTATTATAGACGATTCATTGAAAATTTCAGTAAAATAGCCCAACCTCTGTTTAAATTATTAGCAAAAGATATTGAATTTCACTGGACAAATGATTGTCAAAATGCATTTCAAAATTTAAAAGAAAAATTATCAGTTGCACCCATTCTCCGTGGACCAAATTGGTCTTTGCCATTTCATATATCAACTGATGCATCTGATACTGCAATAGGTGCCTCCCTTGGACAGAAAGAGAACTTGTTCAATTATGCAATATACTTTATAAGCAAGAATATAACACCTGCAGAATTGAACTATACAGTCACCGAGAAAGAAATGTTAGCCGTTATACATGCAGTAAACAAATTCAGACATTATATAACAGGATATCAAGTTTTTATTCATACAGATCATTCAGCAATCAAATACTTGATGAATAAACCTATAACCAATGGAAGAATAACAAGATGGTTACTGTTACTGCAAGAATTTAATATCACAATACAAGACCGGCCATGCAAGGAAAATCAAGTGGCTGACTTTCTGTCCCGCATACATTCACCTAATGATCCAAATCCAGTTGCAGATAACTTTCCCGATGAACATTTGTTTGCTATCACGGTAAAAACACCATGGTTTGCAGACATGGAAAACTATTTATCTTCTGGAAAGTTACCAAACCAATTCACTAAAAAGCAAAGACACAAAACTATTAAAGAAAGTTCCAGGTATAGTTGGGTAAATGGTGATTTATTTTATACTGGTCCATATTTGATAATTAGAAAATGTGTGCGAGAAGATGAAATATTAGATATTCTAAAGGCATGTCACGATGAACCATGTGGTGGCCATTTTGCAGATAAACGAACAGCATATAAGGTGCTGCAACTGGGCTACTACTGGCCATCCATCTTCAAAGACTCTAAGAAATATGTCAGGCAATGTGACAGTTGCCAAAGAACAGGGAGACCAATCACAAGAGATGAGATGCCGCTGAAGCCACAAGTCCTCATAGAACCATTTAAGCAATGGGCGCTTGACTTTGTTGGACCCATCAATCCATCATCAAATGGAAAGAAGTACATCTTAGTATGTACAGATTATGTAACCAAGTGGGCAGAGGCTAAAGCAGTGAATAGAGCAACAAAAGATATAGTGGTCAACTTTCTTTTTAAAGAAATCTTTGTCAGATATGGAGTACCTAGACAAATTGTAACAGATCAAGGAACACAATTTACATCAAAACTGGTACGAGATCTAACAGAGAAGTACAAGATCAAACACAGAACATCTACACCATATCATCCTCAAGCACATGGGCAGGTTGAATCAACAAATAAAGTCCTAGAGAATATCATGACAAAAACAGTAAAGCTGAACAGAAAAGATTGGTCTGAAAAATTACAAGATGCACTATGGGCCTATAGAATTACATGGAAGAATACAACTGGTTTTAGTCCATACCAGTTAGTATATGGAAAAGAGGCCTTATTGCCTATAGAGTTTCAGATACAAACATATAGACTAGCAGCTGAATTAGGACTAGACCTGACAGAAGCACAACAGCAGCGGATCATGGAACTGAATCAGTTAGATGAGCATCGCCAACAAGCCATAGAACATACTACATTGGTGCAACAACAAAGAATGAAGTGGCACGACAGATATATCAAAACAAAGACATTTCGCAAGGGAGATTGGGCATTACTTTTTGACTCCAAGTTTAAAGACTTCAAAGCAAAGTTCACAACACACTGGCTAGGCCCATATGAAATTGATGAAATCTTCGACAATGGAGCAGTCAAAATCAAGACAATTGACCAGGATTCCACCTCCTTTATAGTGAATGGACATAGGCTCAAAGTTTATAATAGGCCTATCAGTAAAGAAGCATTTATGAAACAACTGACAGAAGATACAGAACTGGAAGTCATGGCACACCAAGCTCAGCCATCTTCCAGTCATGTAGTTGAATAAAAAAAAATAAATAAAAATAAAAAAAAATAAAAAACATAAAAAGAAAAAAACACATAAAAAATATATATATAAAAAAAAACATAAAAAATAATAATTTGTTTGCTAGTGAAAACCAGGCAACTGGCACTATGCAAACACGAATTCATAGGGGAAAATCAAGGCAACTTGGACTCTATGAATTCCTTTTCTTGTTCTACTGTTCTCACATAATTTCAATACAGGTACTCTCCATCAACAATTGAATTGAGGACAAGTCATATCTTAAACAAGGGGGAGACTTGTATTAGATCTTTAGCTGGAAAGCTGAAGTATAGAAGGAACTTGTATTGTCAGCAGAGGGACCTGAAAAAAAAAAAAAAAAAATCAATACAGAGGGACCTGAGAAACCTGCCAATGTCAATACAACATGTGCATATTATGTAAGCAGTGCAGAGGGACCTGAAACAAAGAATCATTACAAAGGGACCTGATTTTCAATTCAAGAACCAGAGCATGAAGAACAAGGAGCAGAAATAAAATTCACTTTTTGATTCATCTACAACATCTGACTTCATTCCACCTGTACAAACATCATCCAGGGAAGTATATGTATAGTCATTTTGTGCTTGAAATTCAAATTTTTCTTAGGAATTTTTAGTTTTTGTTAAGTTAAAGTTAGTACCTGAGGATATTCAATATTCCCTATACATATCCTATATTCATAATTCCCTATACATATCCTATATTCATAATTCCCTATACATATCCTATCTTCATAATACCCCTATACATATTCCATTTCATTCATATACATTCCTTATACATATTCCCTATAATCCTTTTGAGCAAAAAGACCAAGCTAGGACAACTTTCTCCACCTGCATACACAAATCAAGCATTAGTATGGTGATGATTTTAAACATGACCTAAGATGGTCATTTTAAAATCATAAAGATATGCATAAAAGGCAAAACAAATAATGCGCTATACAAAAACTATATACCATAAGTGTAAACAAGGAATGCGTTAAAAACCATCTATATAAGAATTGAGCGCAAAGGATATAAGGTCAATACGCATAAGAGATAAGGTTAATGGCATATAATTAACGCACATATGGTATAAACATAAGCAAAGGTATATGGCGCATAAAAAATGAAGAACGAGCATGATGGTTATGATCTAGTTGACAGGCTTGACAGGGTATGGTATAATGATTATTGCATAGCAGGAGTATCATTACACGTATGAACGCACGGCGGAGGTAATAAGTTCATGCAGAAGGTGGCAATGATACGGGTATATCATTCAAAGTGAAATGCGTTGATGGTAATGAAACGTGCATATCATAACACACGACAATGGAAATCAACGTGCACGGTGGTGACAATACAGGCATATAATTTAAACATAGCGTGCACGGTGGTGTGATAACACAGCCATGTCATTCAAACATAGCGTGCGCCGGTGGTGGTGGTACGTATATATAATTTAAACATAACACAAGGCGGTGGTGTCCTCATGACACAGTCGGTCGACTGGTCAAAGAGGACAGCCATACCAACCTCACATCATAACGCCAACAGGCATGGTACAACCATGAACTCGGTCAATTCATGACCGTTTCAACCTCATTCCTCATTGCCAGAGCTTAGAAGGAAGGCGTTCTGAAACAAAACATCAATCCGGAGAGAAGAGAAGGCATTTTGAAGCAGCGGAATAGTGAAAATCGCTCCGGGTTCGACGATCAGAGATCACAGATTTCCAGGATTGAGTCAGGTAACAGTGAAGTTCATTAACACTCAGCGATTATGGAATATTGTTTGACATTAACTTTTGGATCCTGTGTTTTGAGACCAGCTCAGTTAACCGAAACAATAGGGATTTTGAGCGCCCGGTTACACTCCACGCGCTCGTTGACAGTCAGGTAACTACAAACCCGTGATTATCTCCAGATCGACAGCACTTAAGGATTTTTGATAGATCTTGATGCGCAGCATTTTGAGGGAAACTCATTGCATGAGTAACACGTTTTAACGGAATGCTGTGATTGAAGTAGCATGGCGGGGGTTGTGGAATTGCGCACTAAGCCGTGTTCCTCTGAGTGAACTATGCGCACCAATATTTTCACAAACAGTTAGCGTGTAAACGAAAAAACGCCATAAAATATTTGCTGCCACTGCGTTTTGTTTTGACAGGGATCGAATGCCTAATGGTCACATTGAATTATGGTTGAAAAAGAGAGTCGGGTTCGCTGAAGCCGTGTTGAGGCCGAGAGCTTGTTGCATAGTTGAATTTTTATGATGAGTCTGCAAGCAATAATTTTTGCAAACATCTTTGCTTAAGCCTAAAACATTGTGAAAATTTCGATTAGGCCGAGAGCACTCTTTAATTTTTTTATTTTATATATACACAAGTAAATCATGTTTGTGTGATTTGTGATACTGTGTGTGTATTTAATTTAAAAAAAAACAGAGACCAGTGTATTAACAAAAGTATACAGGTGTTGCTTGTATTCAACAGGGAATTCAGAGAGTGCTATTGCAAGGGAATATATCAGAGGTTAAAAGTGCAGAGTTGAGTTGAGTCAGAAGAGGAAGGTAAACTTCTCTGCTTACTGAATTTCATTTAAAAAAAAAAAACGATAGTCATAATTTTTATTAAAATGAAGTTAGTAACAGCAGAAGCCTACATTGATTGGTTTACAGAAATAATGGCAAACAGGGTAGAGCCAAAATTTCAAATAGAAAGCTGGGGAAAAGAGACCATAGAAAAACTCTATCAGGCAGGAATGATAGGCTTCCTACATAAATTTAATGGCCATTCTGAGGAGATAACCAAAGATTTTATAAAGAATTTCAATCAAGACCAAACTCGAGTAGGAGAAATCATTGTTCCAGTAACCCAAGAATACTTGTCCAAAGCCTTAGATTTGCCAATGTTAGGAGAGAAGTATTATAAAGTGCTACACTTCAAGGAGAAAGCATGGACTTTCTTCCTTGAGAAAAACCGGAAGGGAACATTTGATAGGACAAAAGGTATACCCAGGGAATGGTTTAATGAGCCATGGAGAGAATTGGTCTTGATTATTCAAAAGTTTTTGACTTGTGACCGAGGATATAGTGTTGCCCATTTATATCATGTTAAACTTCTACAACACATTAAGGGGGAAGATAGGATTAATTTACCTTATTTCCTATATAAAAGCCTCTTAAGAATGATTGAAACAACAAGACATGAAAACAGGCTTAAGGCAGGACAAATGTATCATCAAGGATTGATTAAAATCCTAGTTGAGTATCAAGTGAGATTGCAGGGCATAGTGTGGAGAGAATTCATGGTTAAAAATCATTTTACTGAACAGATTATAGAGGTGCAAGAGAAAACAGAGCAGGAAAGTAAAGGAGTGATGAATTCACCCTTATATCCTAGAACAAGAGCCAAACATCAAAATAACATGGCCATGGATTATGAAATATCTGTGATGTCTATTCCCAAAAGATTTACAAATAAAAGTCCCATCAATTTAGACAGGGAAGAAGAAACATATTTTCCAAGACCACAAGAAGAAAATAACATTCCACAAGAAGAATTTGATAGGGATTCTGCCTATGATGATGAAGCAGCTGCATCATTAATGAAAACAACTCAAGATTTTGAAAAAGAAATTAATGATGGGAAAATCAGGGATTTAACTGATCAATTAGAAATTAGTAAAATTGTGGAAAAACAGTTAAAAGAGGAGAACAAAGCAAACAAGAAAGAAAATGCTAAATTGGTCAAAACAAATGAAAAATTGAAAGAAGAGTTGGGGAGATTGAAAAGGAAGAATGATCTAATTTCTAAACAAGCATTTAAATGGTTGAAGGAAAAGAACATGTGGCAGGCCAAGTATGAAAAGCAGAAGGTTAAAGCAACTTTGTTTAAAGAACGACATGACACAGGTTTAGATTGTTTGGCAAGGGCAGCACAACAGGAAGCATCAATAGGTACAACATCTACTTCAGAAAGAAGAAGGTCAAAGAGGAACAGGCAAGCATGGGGACATGCTTGATGATAAGCAAGGGAGAGATGTTGGGCCTTAGTTTTGGTCTTATTTTGCTCAAAGAAACTTATTTATCCATCTATTTTCCATCCATTTTTCATTCATTTATTCCATTTTGACATATATTTGATATCTATTCAGGTATTTAATTTTAATTTTTCAAATTCTAAAGTTTTTATGAAAGTTTGATTTTTAGTGCAAAATTGGCTGATTCAGAAATTCTCGTAATAGCTATATGGTTGATATGGTTGCAGGACACTTGGGCACGAGTTGAATGCATGGATGGACAGCTTGGCAACTAGGACTAAGCCACCTATGCTTAGTTCGAACAGAACAAGCTTTATTAGGCCCATTTAGTTCTAGTCAATCATGACTAGTCATTCGGAAATCCCATAGAAATAGGGCAGTTTTGAGATTCTATGGGATTGACCATATTTCTTGGGATAAGAATAATGAATTCGACTTAGATAGGTGGATGAGAACTAGATGGGTTTGTTTGAGTAAAAATAGATCAGTTTGTTCATGAGACTTCTTATTTAAAGCCAAAGCTTTGATGGCTTATGTATTAGGATTATTATTGTTATTGACTTATGATACTTTTATGTGTGACAACTTTGGATTGAGGAGTTAATTTGAAGACTTGTGTTGTTATTCTTTTGTTGTTCAATGCTATGGATGTGTGAATGAAGTTAAGCTTCTGAGATCAGTTATCAAGTGTGCAAGGCAAGGGTGGAAGGGCCCCCATTCCAAGCTAAGTACACTTCCTTGTTAATTAGTTTTATTTCCATGTAATCTTGTTATTGTAGAACTGGTTTTTTTTCAAAGCTTTATTTCAGATTGCTTTATGGTTCATGCATAGTGATTGATTTCATTAATTCATAGCTTATTCATCACTTTATCAAGTTGGAAAAAAACAGGTGTTCAAGTTGAGCATCCCTTCTACTAAAATGATGAATTAAAACTGGTTTCTTTTGTTTGTGTGCAAGTAGTTTCTTGTTGAGATTTTTAATATTAAGATGAATGAATTATAATGGAATACTTTATATGTCTCTTAAGTTAAGAGCTTATTTCATTAATAATTTATCCATCTTAAGTTCTTGGTTTTAATCTCTGATTCATTAAGTGGTAATTGAGGTGAAAGTGGATTTCTTGAGTCAAGAACCATTTCAATATTATTCCTCTTTTTAAACTAATTGAGTTAGAGTTGTAGAATGTATTACTTTCAGCATATCTTTCAAGGTTGATTATATCTGATCTTCACATATAGTGATCTTGCCTCAAAGCATAAACAACCCGGATTGATAATAAATAATTGTGTTATTTTAGGTACATAAATTAGCTCAACACCTGGTTACTTAAAACCTTTTTCCAAAATTTCCTACTATGTTTCTGGCATAATTTTTCTCTGTCCTATTGACCACAATTTTTGTATTAATTATTGCTTTCATCACAACACCTACAATAGATATTGATGGTGTTCATAAACCTATTTCTAGTTGTGATAAGTGGATTAGGGGCTCCCTTTTCACAACCCATAACCCCTAATACGTTTACTCCCTTAGCCAAGGGGACCCAAGGGTGTATTTATAGGGGAATTGAGACCAAATTTTGGGGGGTCATAACATTAGGAAAAGTGGAATGACATAACAAAAAAGTTTTTGGGGGGGGTATCTTATGGTGTCTTGAACAGGCCAAGGGGACACAAGGGTAGCATGTATGTGTAGAAGTCAGAGGTGCAAGCATGGTTTACTAAGATCTATAATCCTAGCATTAGAGAATGAGAAGGGGGCTTAAGACCTAATTTCATAGGGCCTAGGGGACCTAGAGGGAAGGCAACGAGATAAATTTATAAGGGAACCCAAAATAATGGTGATAACTGGATTAGGAGTCCAATTATTACAAAACATAAGCCCTTAACCCATAACCACTAAATTCCCCACCCCCTTAACCCCCAATCCATATTCCCTTAACCCCTGCACTCATAAATCATAACCCATATACCCCTTCATTCATTAAATCTTATGACATTAACCCCTAACCTATATTAATACATGAACCTCCTAAGCCATAAATCCTTATCCTCTTAACCTGTGACCATTAACCCCTAACCCTTCACCCCTAAACACCTTAACTACTAACCCCTTAACCACTAAAAGTACAACACCCCAAACCAGCAAATTGACCTCCCAAGAGAATCCTTCATCTTTAACTGAGCATATTAGAAACATTAATTTTTTCTTAGAGAACTAGGTATTGGTTATGAGGATATGTGTTTGTGGGTAATGCCATTATTATCATGTATACCAAATGTAGACAATTGGATAATTTTCAAAGCCTCGTTTTGAATTACTCACAATATCTACACTTCATCATGTTGAGATGGAGCTTGTAGTGTTCTCTCACACAAGGAGTTGTAAATGAAAAGGAGCAAGCTCCCATTAGAGGGCTTCTCTGTGTGGGAGTGTTGGAGGCAGATTGGTTTCTGGTATTCCATCGAGTTTTTTTACAAATTTTGTCATAGTTGGGCATGATCGTGGAGGTCCCATTGAGGAAACCAAAGAGACAAAAGCGATTGCAGATTCGTCATGAGGAGGCTGCGCATCATTTTGAGGAGCAGCAGGCAGTGGTTCCCTATCGATATCGAACTCTAGGGGGCCATGGTCGCGGAGGGCCGAGTCAGAATTTCAAACACTAGCCTAGATCAAGCAGCACGCACGAGCTCCCGTGTAGAAACTATATTCCCTAATATAGTTTTTATTGATGCTCTAATTAAACTAACATTATTACTTTATGGGTCTTCGACATCATTAAATATTAAATATAACTTCTATTTGAATTGAACTTCTATTTTTGAAATAAAAATAAATATTAATGAAAACAAAAAATACTAGATGACCTCCTTTTACTCAAATAAAAATAAAACTTAATGAAAACCAAAGCCAACATAGCAATTTCTTTATAATTTTTTACTACCTATTAAAATTTAATTTGGCAGCTAGTCTAAACTCTAAATGGACCTATTAAAATTTATTCCTAGATGTGAAATGACCACTTTTGCTCAAATAAAAATACTAGATGACCTCCTTTTGCTTAAATAAAATTAGAACTTTATGAAAATCAAAACGACTATTGCAATTCCTTTATAAAATTTTGGTACCACTTAAAATTTAATTTCGGGCGGCTGCTTAAAATTTAATTTCGACAGCTTCTTAAAATTTAATTTTGGGCAGCTATTTTCCCTTGGCCAGGTTCGGGACAGAGTTCAGTGATCTTTAACAATATTTATGATTTTGGCACAGATGCTATACCCTTCTATTCTTCGCTTCCCTCTGGATTCGACTATATTTTTAACACGACTTTATTATATCAGATCTGGTTTAACTCTTTTTCCAGCTTTAATTGAAATATTATTGTCCTGATTTGGGGGTTTCTCTGCAATTCAGAGTAGAAAACATGTGGTTCGTTGCCAGCATACGGAGATAAAATTGCAACCTTCGACAAATCAGAGAGGGAGAGTGTGTATTGATAAGTTATAAAGTTATTTTCCTGATATCTATGATTTTTATTGTTAAAATTTCAATAGATTTAAACTTGTATACAAAATTATGTAGAAGGCAGCGGTAGGGCTGACAAGATTTTATAAAATCAATCATATTTGTTTTTCATGCTTAGCAAGACCAGGCACTCCTTAGAGCTGCTCCCATACGGTGATTGTCCCTTACTTTTGTTGTAGGAATTAGTCCTTCCGGCCCCTCCAACAAGCCTAATACAGACATGCGTTATCCCTGTAATAACTGCAGTGCCTGAGACTCTCTTAAACAATAAATATGCCACCCCTTTTGGTACCAAAACAACCCTACTATCAACGTATTTATGCAGCTACTCCTCGGCCCTGTTATATCTTCTAATCTGACCTCAAAATAGTCATTTCAGGCTTCAATCTTCTCTTCTTCAAGCTGTGGCTTACATTAGAAGGTGTTTTACTCCTAAATATTTTTGCTTGGATGTTATCTTAGCCTCCCTCACCTTCTATTTATACGCAATATAAAGGCTTCATTTGGGTGTCCACATTGGCTTGACAAGTTGTCACATGGCTTATTAATGTCAAGCCAACCTAGACTCTTCTTTAGCTGAACCTTTTGCTCCTTGATCTAGACACCCACAACTCCCTCTGAGTTGCTTTGCTGACCACACTCTAATTCAATATCCCTTAAAGTAGCTCACATACTCTCTGATACCATGTTGCTTTTCCATGATCTTGGTTCTAGGATAGTGTCTTAAAATAATTCACTCTACCAAACCAATAATCACAATGACACTACTTTGCACAACAAAATATAAATAGTAGTAAATCTACCAATGCACAAAATATAGAAAACTTCTTACAATTTTTAACCCAACTTCATGATATTAATCAACATATGATACAACACTCTAGGGATCCCGTACCAAGGATAGTGGCCTTCATACACCCATTAATACAAGATACAAAACTGGGTTTGGTGTCAGTCCATCGACAACCAATCTGCCCTCAACAAGATACTCTAACCATGTTGCTATCGCATTCTCTATCAGCTCTTCTCGATCATGCCCTATACCAGCTCAGTCCTTCGGCTCCCCATCTGTAGCTCTTGACTCTATCAATGCTCCAAGTCCATCTAGCCACTAAAGCTTGGCTGCCAATCTACTCACTAATTGTGCCTTATTCCATCAAGGGCACAACACACCGAGACTCTTGTTGAATTGTTCACAACTCCTTAGTGAACAATTCTCAATCTACTCATTGCTGCTCCTCAGTTACTTAGGGACTTCAAACCACTATGGTCTTCCTGTGCTGCACCGATGAAGGCCAACATAAGGCATGAAGGGCTACCACCTATCGCTGCAAGATGTCTATATCCCACAATGAACACAGGCTAGGAGGACTGCCCATCATCTGCTATAGAATTTCTCTACACACAAGTCTAGGGCTACGCAAAACTGCCCCTAGTTGATTAGACGCTTGACCTCTAGCAACCACCAAGGTCCATGAAGATGGTGCACACCGGGCCCCAACATGGGTACTATCACACTGTCCTCCAACATACCATAAATTCACAATCCACATTCACTTGGCCCACTCTCACGTTTCCCTCCAGCAGACCACGAGTGACCAATACTTGTTGTAGCATCTACCTTTGGCTGGGGCATCCTCACACTTAGGAAATCCTCCTCGTGGCTACCAAGAGACTTCTCTAACAGTGCTGTCCTAGGACACCCATTACTTCATTGCGAGATCTCGTCCTAGTTGAGGTTTATTAACAACCAAGAGAACCTCAACACATGGCTCCCACAGGTTGCATATGAATTTGATCCTATCACCAATCATTACACTGGTTAGGGCTTCTAACCAACACGTTAGCCCTCCCTTTTTCGCTTCCGCAGGCTGTACTAAAATGTTCCAACTGTCCAAACTAGGACCAACAATTTAACACAAAAACATACCTTCTCATGTGTTGGTACCCTGTTGTATTCTGCAATCTGGTTAGGGCTTAGCCACAATCCATGTCAGCCCTCTCAACACTTGCTAACAATCATTTCTATCAATGTAGCTTGCATTCACCCTAGAGTTTCTCCCCTATGCTGATTGTCCCTTAGTTATGTTGTAGGAATTAGGGCATCATTCAATTCTGAGTACACAGAACTCCCAGGCCATTAGGCCTTCTATGACATTCTGATATGTTGCCTTGTTGACTAGACAAACTTGCTAGACAGTTCCTGAACAGTTGAAGCTTGCATGACAAGTTCTGTTTTCTGGTTTGAGCGTTGCTAGACATACAATTTGTGCAATCTACAGATTTGTTCTGCATACCCGGAATAATATCTTCTTTGCAACAGAAAGGCGTGCAATCCATAGTAGGTATTTGATACATACCTTGTCAAAACATGGACTGTCCTTTGCGCCAACGACTCCCTAATATAGTAGCATACGCTTCCATTCTATCAGCGTACCAATTTCAGATATCTCCAGTCCTGCTACCCTCATCAGAATACTTACTAATGATCTAATCATGAATTGCCAAGTGTGTCCACCTTCTGTTGTACAAGGTCCTTTATGACAACAAGTCCAAGTCACATTGTCACCTTCGCACATCATAAAGATGACAAGCACATGATCCAAACACTGCCCCATAAATCATGGACCCAACACACCTCCACAAGACACTACTGTAATATAGTTTGCACTGTTAGATAGGGCACGTACTGCAGCCCTAGTTTCATCACACAGTCAGCAAACAAACCCTTCTACGGTTGCGGTTTACCTAGGAGGGGTTCCTTCAATGCCATACTGCCTCCTTAGGTTGCTATCCACTCTTTGAAAACCCTCTAATTTGACCGACTTGTGTGCTATGCCCTGTGGCCTAGCACCACAACTTCAAATCATGCCCAAGTCTGCTCAGAGAAGGCGACTTCCTTTTGCTGTCCTTCAGGACCTTCAAACAATATTTAAACCCTTAAATATGCCCAGAGATTGCTTCAGATCTAGTGGCTGTCCTCCTGTGACAGAGCGGTCTTCTTCCTTGGCTTCTACATGCTGCTAGATAACTGATGCAAATCTGACCCTAAACTAGGATCCAACATACATCAAGATGCACCCAAAATGCATACTTCAGCTCCCTTTTTTAGGGTCTACTCCATGCTGCAAATCTGGACTGGTTAGGGCACGAACCATATTCCCTAACACCCTTTAATTTTGGCCCATAAATGCTCCTTAGAGCTGCGTCTATCTCTTCCTTGAAGGTCATGACACTTAGCTGTAGGTCTGAGCTGTTTCTAGCCCTTAAGCAGTCCTCGAACCTCCTTAATCTCTGCGGCAGGCTTCAGTGAAACCTCACAGGCCTTCAACACTCTTGTTTATAGACAAACCACCCATCAAATAGTCCATAGAGACGTCTTTCCTACCTCGACCCTCTGAAAAGTCTATCGGCCCTCCTAAATTGACCCTAAAACAATCATCTATGCCTCCCTGTTCTTGAACTTCATTTGTTGCGGCTAAGACAGAGACTTAGTCTCTCCTCCACGAGCTATTCACTTGTGATTATGTTGCACAATGGATCAATAGATTGGATATTTGCAATTCAACACAAATTGGGCATTTTCTTCCCCATAAAGCTCTGATACCATGTTAATTTATGAACATGTTCTATGCCATTTCAGATTAGGGCACACAATACTGAAGGAGATAGAACATATTAATAGATCGATGGAAGATAGGCCAAAACAGAGATAATGAATGGTGGCGTTATAGCGATCAGTAGGATGCTTCTACCAGCAAAGTCTCCAATAGGTCATTCAGCCAAGCATGTCACACATAACCCCAAAACAACCCAAACAAAGAACACTCCATAAATACGCAACACCATCGCTATCAAGAGAGAAGAAAATCCTCCACACAATGTGTGTCTAATGAACTCCAAGTCTATCCATTATATAGGCATCTTTGGGGGTGTGTGACACGCCCTTTCAGACATTTAAGTCTATATTATATTCCAGGCTGACCTAGCACATAAGTGGAATAAATTCAAAGTCCTTCTTAATTAGGGACCTCCAACAACAATGGTGAGACACCTAGTTGCTCATGAAGAATTCCTGTCCTCGATGTCATGGATTTTGATATTGAGGAATCTCCAACCTTTTAGCTTTATAGGGCACAGATCATCCATCACTTTCATCCCGAGTCATGCCAGCTATCAGAAAGTGATTCATCAGACTTCCTTATCTGGTCCACTGTTATGCCATCTTGCTTTCCTTGGAGTACTCCACCAAGGGTCGAGCCCTCCAATCTGTATCCAAACTCATCAGAGACAATGTGGCTGGTTTGCGTGAAAGTGCATCAGCTACCACGTTGTTCTTCCCCTTGACATACTCAATGTCAAAGTCATAAGCTGGATCTTGCTGATCCACTTCTGCTGCCTCTCCTGTAGCTATTTCTGCTCCAAAAAGAACTTCAGGCTATTGTGATCAGTCCTCACCCTGAACCTGTTACCCACTAAGTACTATCGAAATTTGGCCAATGCATGCATAATGGCCAGCATCTCCTTGTCGTATATAGGATACAACCGCTCATGAGGAAGAAGCTTCCAGCTCTTATAAGCTATAAGGTGGCCTCCATACATCAAAAATGCGTCGATCCCCTCTCCCAATGCATCACACTCTAAAAAAAAAGGCTACGAAAATCTGGCAATGCAAGCACTGGGCAGCTGCTTATAACCTCCTTGAGCCTGTCAAAGGCCCGCTGCACTGTATCTATCCAATTGAATGCCCCCTTCTTCGTCAAATCTGTAAGGGACACAGCAAGCTGAGAGAAACTCTTGACGAACTTCCTGTAATAAGTGCAGATACCAACAAATCCTCAAAGTTCCATCACGTTTCTCGGCTCTGGCCAATCTCTGATGGCCCTGATCTTTTTCTCATGGAACCTCACATCGTCCACTCCTATGATGTGACCCAAATAAAACATCTCTGTCAACCCAAACTCACACTTGGAGAGCTTAGCATAGAACTGTTGCTCCTCCAAGATATGCAACACTGCCTCTATATGCTGGAGATGCTCCTCCCAAGTCCTGCTATATATTAGTATATCATCGAAAAAGACCAACATGACTGGAAAGTAGCCGGGGCATTGGTTAGCTCGAAAGGCACAACCAAGAACTCAAAGTGGCCATAATGGCACCTGAAAGCAGTATTGGGAATGTCCTTCTCCCTCACGCGAATCTGGTGGTACTCGGATCTCAAGTTGATCTTTGAGAAGAACTGTGCTCCTCTCAACTCATCCATCAGCTCATCTATCCATGGTATGGGGTACCTGTTCTTCATGGTATTCTTATTCAGGGCCCTGTAATCAATGCACATTCTCAATGTGTCGTCCTTCTTCTTCACCAACGCCACCGAAGAAGCAAAAGGACTGGTGCTAGGCCGAATGTGTCCAAGAGCCAACAACTCCTAGATGGTCCGCTCAATCTCATCTCGATAGGCTTTGGGGTGCCTATAGGGTGTGGTAATAACGGCCTAGATGCCCTGCTCTAGCTCAATAGTGTGCTCAAACCCCTGATTTGGTGGTTGTCCCGGCAGTATCTCCCCAAACACCGTATCATATATGTCAAGGATGGCTCGTATATCTGGATGAACTGTTTGCCCGGTAGTCCCTGCCTCTGATGCCCACAACTCAACTGCCCACTCTATGTCTCCCTTCTAGAAGTCTTCCTCCATCCGGTGAGCTGAAACAGTCTAGGGTGGGTAAGTGTGCATCCCACGTATCTTCTCATGCTTCCTGGTCTTCTTATCATCCCACTCCATCTCCAAGGCATCCCAATCTATGGTGACCTTCCCCAAAGTAATCAGCCACTGAACACTGAGAATCCATCAAAGCTTTCTATCGGTATGCCTCTCCACTCAACCATATGTGCATTGAGGAAGTTGTGGGTTTCCCCACTATCTACCAAAACCGAAACTTGCTGCCCCCGTACTATCCCTCGGACACACAGCATCAAATAATTGGGTACTCCTCACAATGCTACAAAGGTTCCCCTTGCGGGTGCAAAAGCTGCACCTCCTGCTCCTGGAGGTGGAGGTGGCAAATGGTCATGTGCTGTCTGACTGTCTCTCGCCTCTCCATCCTCATACTCATCCTCTTCCCTGCTACTCTTGGAGAAGACCTCGATTAAATGTGCTTTGCTCGCGGCACATTTGTGTCCTCGTGCCCACGATTCCTGACAGGTAAAGCACAACCGCTTCTTCTTCAACTCTCTCCTGGCATAATCATCTAGCTGTACCCTAACCTGATTCCCCTTTGGAGGCGAAATCCTCACATCCTTCCCCTTTGGCTGGAAAGCTTGTCTCTAGGGGTTAGGTATCCTAGTCTTGGGTAAGGCATCCTGCAAATCCTGGGTCCTGCCAATGGCATCCTGGAGTGTGGCTGGTCTAGTGGATCTGAATAGACCCCGAAGTGGCTCTACTAACCCCTCAACAAACATTTAGATCATCCATGCTGTGGATAGATCTGGCACCATCACTGAAACCCTCAGGAAATCTGCAATATACGTCTCCAAGCTCCCCGTCTGTTTAAGCCTCGTCAGCTCAACAAAATGCTCTTCCAGATCCCTCTGGTAAAATCTCTCTATCAGTCTCCGGGTGAACTCGACATATGTGGTCACTGTTGAATGCTCGAGTTTCACCATCCCATTGAACCACCAATACTGGGCCTCACCATCCAAATGCAGCGTAGCCACCTTGATGGCCTCCGACTCTACCATATGGTTAAGCTGGAAATATATATCCAGCTTCTCCACCCAAGACTTTGTCGAACTGTTTGATGAGCCATCAAACGTTGGCAAATGGAATCGGCTCGCTGTACGCTGTGTGTCCCCATCATGATAATGCCAGTGCCCTCTGTGATGATCGTTGGGTCTGCTGTCCCGCTGGAGCTGAAAAAAATCTCTGAATGAAAGGGCATCCCTGAACTCCTGCCCATATGCCTGGTACTCAGCAAAATAGTCACCCATGTGACCAGGCTCTGGATCATGCTGTACTCCTGCCCCTGTGTCTGCACCCAGAAAGGTGGGCATAGTGGAACGTGTGGGTGCATGTGATGCCTGGTGCGGAGTGGCATCCCGCTTCGAAAAATGATGGGATGTGCCTGACCCCTCGCCAACATGGAAACCCCTTGGGGTTTCACGCTATCTAGCCTCCACAACAGTGAATCTCTGACCCATCACCTCAATCTGTCTCGCCAGATCCTGCACTGATTTGAGGATTGCCTCCCCAAACTGTTTTGCCTCACTATCATCTGCCATTAGCTTTTTCTGTTCTGCGTCCACTACCCTAGCACAGTCACCCTCTCCGTAGGTGTTCTCCAACCTACGCTCAATATCTCTGTACTTCCTACCTTTGTAGAAGATGTAGGGTTTCTCCCCCAGTGTCATAGTAAATTTCCAAAGATGCAAACCGTATACTTCAAACCACAACATTTTATGGAGTGGTAGAAGAAATAATTACATTGGACTATTTTTGTATGGAGTACACATTGTTCAAATGTAATTGGATTGATGTATACAATAAGAGAGGGATCAAAACTGATGATTTGGGTTTTACAATGGTGAATATGAAGAAATTTTTAAGTCAAAATCATTGGCTAGATGATCCATTTATTCTAGCATCGCAAGCTAAACAAGTATTCTATGTACAAGATCCAGTTGAGACTGACTGGCATGTAGTGTTAACATGTCCTCCAAAAGGATTGAGAAATAATACATCATATGAACCCGAGTATGCAGATTTGTCACATGTTGTGGACTTTCAAGAAACAAAATGTGTAAGTGAAGAAGATATAGCTGATGTCGATGTCAACGTTGACATGAACGTGGATTATGTCCGTTCAGATTGTGAAGGAATATGGTTGAACCTTAAGAAATAAAACATATTGATTTTTCTATTTTGTTTCGAGAACTCCAAAATTGATATTTGGTTATGAAGAGATATTCCTTTGTTTCTTATCTATAAAATTTTTTAGGCCCATTTAGAAGATATATTTTTAGTCCCTGCGAATGACAGTGACTATTGTTTTCGGATTGCACCATTAATCTTGTCCATACAAAAAATTGAACACATAAAAATTTGATATGTGCAAAGTTTCTGCAATTTTTATATTTTTTAAGATTAAAATGAGAATTTTCTATAATATTATTGGATCATAGCCCTAGAAATTACTCAGTTAAAAGAACCCAGAAAATACAAATTTCTTGGGCACATGCCATTTTTTAGCCTTCTTCTGCGACTGTTGGTTTCAAAACGAACTATTCAGTTGTGGGTTGCAAAACAAACTATGGAGATAGAGGAGTGCAATTATTGGGAGGGAAAAAAAGGAGCATAAATAATCTGAGGATATTACTGGACGGTCAATTGGAGGATTCCTTAGCTTAAGCACAGTTAAGCTAATCATTCTGCATTTTCCTCCATGGAGGTCAGCAAAAACCAAGATGAACATTTACAAAAACCTAAGTGCCATTCTCACATCTCAGTTGCTTTGACAACAGTGTTGTAGGATAATATCTACCTTTAATCTTAGTATTTCTTGTTTTATTTCCTAAAGGTTCTAGCTTTAAGAGACTGTATAAGCTAATAATTATGCATTTTCCTCCTAGTCCATGAGATAATACTAACTGGTATTCCATCACCATTCTTGGTGTTTACTGGTGCTTTAAAATATTACATTGACATTCTGATATACTGGGGATTTACAATTTTAATTCAGATCCTCTTGTGATTATTTATGTATTTTCCATCTGTGCAGTGATTGTTTTTCTCCAACTGATAAATTGCTTCTTCCAACAGTTAAAAAAAAAAATGACTGTAAACTTGCCATTCAAGTATAATTGTTTATTTCCTTGGAAACTATGTAGGTGCTTGATAAGGATGGTGACTTTCTTTAAAAATGTAACCTGGAAATTTGTGCAAGCTGTTCAGTGGAATTGGGTCGTCAAACTATGGGGTGCCCTATCATAGTGGAGAACGTGAGTCAGCCCCAAGAATCATTTATAGAGGTCAGTTAAATTGTTAGATTAACAGGGTTTTTATATGCACTCAATAATTCAATTTTGTTATTTTGAGACATGGTTTAAAGTTGTCATGCTATCTTCTGTTGGTTTTCACCAATTTTGTAGATGCTTTGTGAGGAGCGGGGGCTCTTCCTTGAAATATATGACATCATTTGAGGCTTGGGGTTTATGATTTTAAAGGGAGTCATGGAAGCTCACAGTGACAAGATCTGGGATCGCTTTGTTGTTGAGGTAATGCCATGGTTGCAAAGACCTTTAATTCCATGTAAAGCTTCCTCTTTTGTTTGTGTTTGGTTGCTTGAACAGACCATAGACTTCAAGAATTGGCATTGTGATTTATAATGAGAACAGGGTGTGCAATTTATTTGAAGGCTGCGTGTGTTTCTAGAGACCAAACAAATTGCATGGTTAATGCTTAATAACTATCACTTGGAGATTTTTCTTGGGAATTTGATTGTGTAGGGTTGTAGACCATAATATATTCTAGCTATAAACCTCTATATTACGCCATATGTGCTCTATGTTCTGGCATTTAAAATTCTGAAGGCACCATAGCCTGATTTGTCATGTTGTGAAATTTGGCAGTTTCACAATAATTTTGCACAGTAGTGGCTTCCTGGATTGGAAGTGAAACTATAACGATGTAAAAATATCAATAATGTTCTAATAACTGCACAGAAATTTGAAAATCACAATTTTGATCTTTAGTGAGCCCTGGACATGCATGCTATTAAAGACTACTTGCACTTAGCAAGAGACAGGTAAATAAGTGAAACTGTTTTGGTAGACTTAGTACTATCACTTGAATTTGTACATTAGAATTATGGAACTGTAGGAAGATGCACAGGGAGAAGTACTGTAGCACTGTATTTTATGACTTTTCCATAGGTACACCGTACATCTATAAGAGGCTGTGTGAAATCAGGTCAGGTTGTAAGTTGTAACACAGATTTGAACCTGAAAAATGAAAATTTTCCACTGTAAGCATTGGTTGCTGGGTCTAATCAGGTTTACGATATTCTAAAAAGTCTAATTAAGGGCAAACTGAAAGGAAAATGTTCATTGCATGACGGCATTCTGGAAATTTTAGAATGAGATCCACTTGATCTTTAAGACAAATTTAAAGTGTTAGGGGGATAAAAGGAAAACAACGGAGATAATAAAGGAAAATTAATGACGTACATAATTCTCACATCAAGCTCTCCTGCTTTTGACTAGGACAATGAAATGGAATCACTTTTCAAAACTGGAACGCTAAAATGCAGCTAATTGGGTCCTTTCCATGGTCAACCTTTGCCACACAAAAATGCTCTGTTTAAAATGTTTTACTTAGAAACATTAAACAATTTTGTTTTCGGCCAAGAACTGTCCATTGTTACCATGGATTAAGACTATTGGGAAGTTAAATTTGTTGGCACTACTGTATGCTATTACTGTAATCTAAAATTAAGGACAAGAACAGAACGTCGTCATTATTTTCAACGATTAAAGTTAAAATCCCTTTTCGTTCCCAATAATATCTTTAAGTTTCTAAGGATAGGTGGCTTCTGGTGTAAGCTACACTGATTTCTCAATATTTTGAGGTTCCTCTACCAATGGATAAGCCTTGTCAATATCTCCATTCTCTGCTGCCATGCTCGTTTTGGCTATCTTCATAATGTGTCTACAATCATCAATTCACTTTCCCACACATTCAATATTAATTCATTAGATTGTTTTTTAAGATGAGGCTTCTAATCTGTGTCGATCTATGAAGTGCCAAATAAAATAAGAATGAGAAATGCTTTCCCTCATTTTACATTTATACTTGATTATGAAACTAAATACATTGCAAAACTTAAATTCATTTCCCAACAGAGTTCTATGATACACATTAGCTATTTACTGATAAAATTATGAAGACTTGTAATAGCTCACCTTTTGGAAAGGGAAAGGTCCTATTGAAGTAGACATATTTTTAGCAATGTTCCACCAAGTCCCCTGAAGGTGGGAGCGAGGGGGCGAGGGAGCACGGGAGCGGCCTATACAAAAGCTCCCTACTGATTTTTAGGAAACGTGGGGGGACGTCGAGGTCATAAAACTAAAAAATTATAAAAAATAAAAATATATATTAATATTATAATATTAATATATTATTATATTATATATGATATATCATTGAATCAATAATATAATATTATTTTTCATTTTCACAAGGAATGTATATACATATATAGGACTATGAAAAAAATTATTATGCTGTTATAAATATGCCATATTCAACTTGTGTTATGCAATAGATACCCAGTAGAGAACTACCGAAAAGTCAATCTGCGAAATTGCTAGCCAATTTTTTTATTTTTTCTATATGGGCTCATTTTGTACCATGCTTATCATTTTCATTATTTAAAGTTGATGTCCAACGTTGGCAACCTGCCTAATGAATCGAAATTTGAAAATATAGTTTACAGTCTATTATCTCTTCATCGATCTCCCAATTCAAGAAATTTACAAGACTGTAGGAGAGATGGGATAGAACTATATGAACTGGTTTAATTATAGAGACTGCATTTTTCCAAAGGATCTTGGCATTAAAACAACACTTCAAATCCCTTTTATGCGGAATGGTGCCTATATAGTATATATACTTGGTCTCTGTTTTATTAATGTATGAATAAATAGAAGAATGGAAACAAAATGTAACATCTTCCTTTGCCAAATTAGCTCTATGAAAAAGAAAATTAAATCAGGAACATCAATATTGTTAAATGTTTTAGTTGTCAGAACACTAAAATATTCAATGAGAAATCTAGGAGATTTCCTTGATTGTTGCAGGTTCTTTAGGCAATACTTCCTCCTCTTTGTGATACATCAGATGTCGTTGGCACTTTTTAAATTCATAGCCTCATTGGGTCGAAACATGATTGCCTCACAAACATTTGGATCATTCACTTCGCTCATTGTGTTTGTTCTTGGAGGGTTTGTGGTATCAAGAGGTATTTGACATTATAGTATATGTAAAGATAGTTATTAACTCCAAAGAAATATACTTTATACTAATATTGAGCTTTTCAACTAGAACTCGGGTTACAAAATTGAAAAAATGGTTCCTTTTATTCATGTTTCTAGAACAGAGAACATACCTAGCTGGTGGATTTGGGCATATTGGTGCTCACTGATGTCCTATGGCCAAAAAACCAGAGTGGTGAATGGATTTCTAGCTCCTAGATGGGAGAAAGTATGTGTTATCATGTACTGATAGAGTGTCCTATAATCATAATCCCAGAAAAGAAATATTGAATATTTCCTTTCCTCTAAATATTTCATCTTTGTGCATCCTGTCAGTAACAGCTCCATTGAAACACTTGGACGTGCTATCCTAGAATCTCATGGATTATTTGCTGAAGTTAAATTTTATTGGACTGGAATTGGAGCATTGATTGGTTTCTGTACACTTTTCAACATTCTGTACATTGTTGCTTTAGCATGCCTCAACCATAAGTATGACATTCCACTGTAAGGTTTGGTTTCCGCTACTATTTCTCTCACCTAAAATTATCTCAAGAGTGAGATATAATAAATTCTCCTCCAATTACATCTTTAGTGAAATCACAGGCCGTTATATCTGAAGAGGTTATTGGAGAGAAGCAAGAAAACGGATCTGGAGAAGGAAACCAATAAAAAAAACATCGTTCTGTTCAACTGACATCACAATGAAGGTCTAGTGGTAAGTCGAGCTCTCCAGAAATACTTGTTCCCAATATTCAATCTACTACTCACAGATTAAAGTACAATGTAAATGGATATGGTGCTAATTGTAACTGATTAAAATATTTGATAGAGAATTAAATGAGAATATCTATTTCCCTAGCCGTCCCCTCACGTCCCCTTCACGCCCCCTCCCGTCCCCTCACGTCCCCTCCCGTCCCCTCACGCCCCCTCGACCCCTCCAGATGGGGAAACGTCCCCCTTGATGTCCCCTCCAAATTTTTGAAAATTGGGAGCATCAGGAAACGTCCCCTAGAAGTCCCCAAGACCCCGAATCGAAGGTGGGCGAGGATTCTAGACCCCTAAGGGGGGGGGGGGGACGAGTCCCCGTGTAACACTGATTTTTAGTCTCTAAGTTTTTCACTGCATCACATTAACTGAAATTAGCAATGACAGATTACGAAATTAAAGACATTGTAGAGCTAAAATTCATGTTCCAACAGAGTTCTACTATGCTTGGGTGTTAGATATTTAGTGATAAAATAATTAAGACTTGTAATAGCTCACCTTGTGGAAAGGTAAAGGTTCTATTGAAGTAGAAACTTTTTTAGTTTCTGATTTTTTCAGTGCATCACTTTCACTCAAATTAGCAATGAAATATTTGTCAAACTTCTTAGAATCTGTCAATAATGAAACATTCAGATCCTGGACATTTTCAAGAGTAAAAATATCAGTGCCAAGTGATTTCCTAATTTGTGATCCACTATTATGATAGTGAGTGGCTTGTTCACATGCCTTTTCAACTTGTAAATTGGCAGGAAGAAAAACATGTAGTGTCTGTGTTGCCACTCCCTCATAACCTGGGTAATTAGAAGTATATGTTATTACACAGAATGCACTTCTAACAGACAAATGTTTTTCAAGTGATTTTTTTCATTTGTGTGGAGAAGAATGGCCACCTTCTTTTAATTCACGTGCTTGTATTGCAGATAACGCTTCTTTTGGTGCACAACTAGCTTTACTTGGCTCAGTAATGTCTTTATTGTATAATATAGTACTCACTGAAGTTGCTTGAGGGAAAAAATGTAGCCTTGAAATATCCTCTGGTTCTTGAACTTCAGAGGCCATAAATCGAGTTGTTACACTGCCCATGTAAATTATCTCAGCTTTATCCATATAAGAAGCTAGTTTATGGTTACATGTATGTGCCATATTTTCACTAGTCCATGGTAACATAGAAGACTCCTCTTCTCTCTGACTCAAGGTTGTTGATGACAACTTTGTAACACTTACCTGGGAATACTTAGGAGTTTCTTTTTTTCCAAACACACTCATTATCGTTCACCATTTCCACATCTTTGACTGCAAACTCCTCTTCCATGACATTTTTATAAAAAAATCCTGAATATTTCAAAAACTAATTATTTTCATTGTGCCTGTTAACTAGAATTTTGGTCAGAGATTTTCATTTGGTAACCACATGAGCAGTCTAAATTGAGAGTTTAGAAGCATTTGCACAGATTCTGGAGTTGTTTCTTCTGACCATACATTTAAGGGTCTCAAATTGCTTGATTTATATGTATTTGCACCCATTTAAAGGTCTCAAATTGCTTGATTTAAAGGTCTCCTCCTCATATGATGTACTATTTTGAATATTATATTCTTTGCATATCAAACATTATAAAGCCTCTTGCACACTGTTCTCATCTCTTTTATTTGAACATAATTCCGATAATCATTGCATTCATGACGAAAGGATATATTCATGTGAAACCCTGTCCAGCTGCTTCTCTTGGCTAATGCCATCACCTACATCCCATAGAGAATCTGATAATTGAATGTCGACTTGACCAAAGGCATTGCTTACTTCCTGCTGAGATTGAACAAGAGAATCAAAATCTCTCCTTCCAGGGGTCATTACTCTGTGCTTTGAACTTGAAGTTTGCCTCTTTTCCCTTCTCCTCTATCCCGAGACTCCAAAAACTTGCTGTAGCCCATCCTTTCTGTCTCCTCTGCCCACTGAAATTTTAAAAGCACTTCATCCTCGCCCTTATATGCTCCTTCAATTTGAAATCCAAAATCATCATTTCCACTATTCTTGTTTTCCGTATTTACTTCTGTTGAATCTATATTTTGTGCTAGGTTATGAGTATATTGTTTTAAATTATTCACTTCAGAACAGAGACCAATCATAAGAATATTCTTATTTTGTGCAGGCAATCCATGACTGAAGACGAATTGACAGCAAACAATAAACCACATTTCTCAGAGGCATTCAACAAAATTGGCAGATCTTTGGTGTTTTTTCTAAATTCACCCGACTGTTCAGACGCTGGCTGATTCTTCTTACCTGTATTTTCAAACCCATCTCCCAAAATATATAGCCATCTAGAAGGTAATGACTCTTTGAGCCCATTGAAAATACACCACATAATAATCTCTGCCCAATTGTTTGAGCTGCTTATCAACTCACCAATGTCTGGTCCAAACAAGTTTCCTTCAAGGATCAAACTAATTTCCTCTTTTCAAATAGAGTTTAGAAGCATTTGCATAGATTCTGGAGTTGTTGCTTCTGACCATACATTTAAAGGTCTCAAATTGCTTGATTTAAAGGTCTCCTCCTCATATGATGTGTACTATTTTGAATATTCTATTCTTTGCATATCAAACATTATAAAGCCTCTTGCACACTGCTCTCATCTCTTTTATTTGAACATAATTCCAATAATCATTGCATTCATGAAGAAAGGATATATTCATGTGAAACCCTGTCCAGCTACTTCTCTTGGCTAATTCCATCACCTGCATCCCATAGAGAATCCGATAATTGAATATTGACTTGACCAAAGGCATTGCTTACTTCCTGCTGAGATTGAACAAGAGAATCAAAATCTCTCCTTCTAGGGGTCATTACTCAGTGCTTTGAACTTGAAGTTTTCCTCTTTTCCCTTCTCTTCTATCCCAAGACTCCAAAAACTTGCTGCAGCCCATCCTTTCTGTCTCCTCTGCCCACTGAAATTTCAAAAGCACTTCATCCTCGCCCTTATATGCTCCTTCAGTTTGAAATCCAAAATCATCATTTCCACCATTCTTGTTTTCCGTATTTACTTCAGTTGAATTTGTATTTTGTGCTAGGTTATGAGTATATTGTTTTAAATTATTCACTTCAGAACAGAGACCAATCATAAGAATATTCTTATTTTGTGCAGGCCTGCAATCCATAGACTTGAATATTAAGAGATTTTGGTGTAAGGATTAAAAATTAGCCCGTAAGGCTTCTCAGTTATTCATTTATTTTATCTAATATAACATTTACTATTAGATTAGAACCACCCAGCACAAATACATCATAGATCAAGATCATACTTTGTAGAGTGTCGTCGAATAAAAATAGGAGCAAGGACACTTAGTTCTTTCAGTTTTCCTGGTTCTTATTCCTTTGGTGTATCTTTGCACCTTTAGGGGCAATTGCTAGTTTAAAGTCTAATTCTTTAAAGGGTGCTAGCTTAATGGAAGAGCACCTGCTTTACAAGCAGGAGGTTGGTGGTTCGATTCCATCGTGCCCTGATATTCATATATAGGGAATGACGAAGATCAGTTTTTGGTGACAGATGCTCCTTTGACCATCACCAATGAGCTTATCATGACATTTTTTGACCCTCACCAAAATATGAAATGGTGATAGTCAAGGAATGCCACCATATATACACATCAATAGTGACGAACATTAAAGGTCCGTCACCATAAATCGTTGTTGTTTATATGAAATGGTGAGGGTCACTGTTTGTCATTATAGTCATTATTCGTGATGGACCTTGATGTCACCAATGCGTTTATGGTGACGGTCAATGAACGTCGCTATATATATATGCACCAATAGTGACGGCCATGAAAGGTCCATCACAAAAAATCATTGTTGTTCATATGAAATGGTGACGGTCACTATCCGTCATTATAATTAATATTCGTGACGGACCTTGACTGTCACTACAAAACATACTTTCGGCAACGCCACCTTTGGTGACGTTCAGTTTTTTGGTGACGGAGGATATTGTCCGTCACCATTGCTCATATGAAATGGTGACGGTCAATATCCGTCACTATAAATCATTATTGGTGACGGACCTTGAATGTCACCACAACACCTATACTTTCGGCAACGCCACCTTTGGTGACGTTCAATTTTTTGGTGACGGAGGCTATTCTCCGTCACCATTTCTCATATGCAATGGTGACGGTCACTATCCATCACTATAAATCATTATTGGTGATGGAATTTGAATGTCACCACAACACCTATACTTTCGGCGACGCCACCTTTGGTGACGTTCAGTTTTTGGTGACGAAGGCTCTTTTGACCCTCACCAATGAGCTTATGGTGACCATTTTCGCCCCTCACCAATGTCCTTTTTTCTTGTAGTGACCGTGTTCACTAGATCACAACAACTGATGGGATTATTGCAACTCCGTCCATACAATGCCTCAAATGAAATCATCATCATTGAATCTTGGTAACCATTTTTGTAAGCAAAATCTAGCAATGGAAGGTAGCCCTCTAACATCCTTTGTTGATGCATCACATACATCATCAACGTGTCCTCCAATATCATGTTGACCCTCTCTCTCTGTCCATCTCCCTGTAGATGATAATTTGTACTGAAGGCCAAATCTGCACCTAAACCTGTAAACATCTCCTTCCAAAACATGGAAGTGAACTTTGCATCCCTGTCTGACATAATGTTTTTCATAACACCATTCAATCTTATGACATCTATTATGAAGAACTGCAGTACATCACTAGTTGAATCATTAGTATTTACTAGAATGAATTGTGCTACCTTTTTCAACTTATCCACCACAAACATTATGGAATAAAGTTACCTATATGTCCTCAACAATACTGTAATGAAATCCATGTAAGTAACCTACCACTTCCACTCTATAATGGGAATCGGTTGTATAAATCCACCTAGATGTTTACACTCTCCCTTTACCTATTGATAGTCCGAACATCTGGCCAAAACATTTTCCACATCCCTCTTCATGTTTAGCCAAAAATAAAACTTATTTACTATTTTCAATGTCTTCTAGTATCTGGGGTTACTTAAATACGGTTTCGCATGAATCTCTCTAAAGATAGTCTCCTTGAGCTCGCTACTGTCTGACACATATATACTGTCCCTAAATCTGATAAATTCATATGTTGAGAGATGATAGTCCACATCATGTGCACGTGTACATGTACCTATGCCACTACTTGTACCTGTACCTATAACTTTACCACTACCTATACATGTACATGTTCTTTGTTTTAACCCGTGCCTAAGCTCCATGTATGTATTATCCTAATGACTTTCCTATAAGATCCAAACATGTAATTTTGTCGCATAAGAACTCATAACTACTATATGATTTACATGTATCCTCCTATTGAGAAAATATGTGGCCCTACTCTCTTTAGCCTTGATGTACCTGATCTCAAAATAAAATTTGCTAATCATGGCCAACCATCTATCTTACGTGGCATTCAGATTTGGTTGGTTAAACAAGTATCTCAACCCATTGTGATCACTCATCAATACAAACCTCGTGCCAAGAATATAGTTCCTCCACATATTCAATGCATGTATGATCGTTTCCAACTTCATATCATGTGTCATATAATTCTACTCGTGCTCGTTTAGTTTCTATGATTCATAACATAAAACATGTCCCTCCTACATAAGGACTCCACCAAGTCCTCCCTTTGGAGAGTATGTACACACTAAAAAATATTAATCTATATATTCAATTTTAACATTGGAGCATTCTTCAAAAATTTCTTGAACTATTCAAAACTTGTTACACATTCCTCTGTCCATTCAAATTTCTTACCTTTCCTCTACAGTGACGTAATAGGAGATGTAATATGAGGAATTTCCTGATGAGCCTCCTATAATAGCCTACTGGTCCCATGAATGCTCTTACCTCATTCAAATTTATAGGATTTTCCTGATCCATGATAGGTCTTACCTTTTCTGGATCTACTTATATGCCTTCCTTGAAGACCACATGCCCCAACTAATGTACCTCTTTTTGAAAGAAACTACATTTTTTTATCTTAGCATACAACTGATGCCCTCTTAGCAATCTCAACACTACTGCTAAATATTTGATCTGGATTTATGGAGGAACAAAAAAGAATAAACATATAACCATAAATACAAATATGCAGTGGAAATAACACTTCATTTCACTAATACCAAAGAACTGAAATTTGCTTACAGACATAATGGAAATAAAACTAGCTAGGGCATTGGTAGCTATCTCTGAGAAGAGATGTGGCGGCTATAGGCCTCTGAACTGAGTTACAATGAGGGTTAAGGGCCTATTTATTATTTGGAAACAATGGTAAATCCTAAGCAGCCAAAACCCTAACCCTAGGAGATGAAGCACCAAAACTATGGGCCCCGTTTGGGTAAATTGGTGTTTCAACTTCTCGGGGACGTAACTTTGGCATACGATCTCCGTTTGACGTGTACCATACCTCGTTAGAAAGATCTATCCAAGGAATAAAAATTTTGAGTGAGGAAGATCAGTCCATGGACCCATGTTTCTCCCCATTTTCCCAAAAAACGTCATTTAGGGCCTCAAAACGGCTCCGAAAGTTCAGGACCCGAAAAATTGCTAAAAATAGTAAGTTGTGCCGAAACTAAAAAAATGAAAGAGAAAATGGTGGGGCCCCAAGTGGAATAGGTGGGTGACCACCAATATCCACCTCGATCATTCCTCCCCCCTTAGGAAGCAATGGTCCCCATTGTGTTAAGTTCCTCCATGAGATGAGGAAATTTCTGCTGAACTTGGTCCCTATTGAACCACTTTCCTTGGTGCAAGAGTTGGCCAGCTTTGAAAACCGATACAGTTGGATCTTCTATTTGCGAGTGTTATTTATTTGCATTTCCATGATACAATATGTGGTGACCTATTCCATGCATTCTGGGTTTAACACTGTTGGTGCAAGTTGTTCTGCAATGTCAGAGGTGTCCAGTAGAGGTGGGAAGGATGAAGGGAGTCCACATTGAATACTGGGTGCAGACCAAGGAATGGTGGAATACTAAGCTCGGAGGCATTGTTCCCTACAGCCTTGGTGATGGTCTATGGTCTGTATCGGAGCAGGTGAAGCTTGCGGTGGGGTCGAGTGAGGCACTTCTTCTACAAATGTAGCTATACTTTGTCGCCCACCTAGAAGTTGTGTGGCACCCGATGTTGATCATGGCGTTGCTTGTAATTAGCATTGGCTCTATATAATATGTCATGAACCTATTGGTGGATGTGTTCAATGCACTCGATGAATCTATTTTCTTTGTCAACTTCAGACTGGACATGAGCCGAATCTGCCTGAGTAGCCGCAAATGGCATGGCTATGTCAATGGGACATAGTGGTTGGAATCCCAAGCTCACCTGAAAGGGGCTATGGCTGATTGAACTGTGGAGAGCCCGGTTATAACTATGTTGTACATAGGGGAGGCTCTCATCCCATGTGCATGGATTCTTTGAATTGTACATGCGAATAATGTGTACAATCATTCTGTTGACGACCTTTGTCTGGCCATCTGTTTGGGGATGGAAAGTTGTGGACTTGGTCAGCTTGGTGTCCAGAATTGACTAGAGGTTAGACCAAAATGTGCTGAGGAACCTACTATCTCGATATGATATGATAGACTATGGGATCCCAAAGTGCACCGACACTCATTCAAAGAAGAGTTTAGCAGTGGCTTCTGCTGTGATATTCTTCTTGCAGGCCGCCATAATGGCCATCTTCGAGAATCTGTCGACGACCATGAAAACACAGTCATTTCCATGCTTAGTAGAAGGTAGACCGAACATGTAATCCATGGAGATGGATTCCCAAGGTCGACTAGGGGTAGGTAGCGAAGTATATAGGGCTTGCCTCTTGATGGTTGGTTTGGCAATGGCATAGGCAGTACAGGATCTGATGTGCTTCCCGACATCCTTTCGAAGGTTCGGCCAATAGAAATACTTCTGCAGTACTGCTACTATTTTCTCGACCCAAAATTCCCAGTGACTCAACTATAGTGTGCTTCCCATATCATCTTGACACGCTCGCTTGAAGGAACACAAAGGTGTCCCAGGTGACATAAAATTTCATCTTGGAGGTGAAAATTTGGAACCTGCGTACACCCAAAGAGTGCCTTGTAAGTGTGGCCAAATTCTAGGTCACTCTTGTAGAGAAGCGGCCAATCAAAAGTATCATGCCCACAAGAGTTGAGAACGATGGTGAGCGCCATGATCGGTGGTCGGCTGAGGTAGTCTGCAACATTATTGGTGCTCCCCTTCTTGTACTTGATGTTCAAATGAAACTATTGCAGATATGTGGAAAATTTCTGATGGCGATCATTCTGCAACTTCCCTTTTGTCTTTATGGACTACAGGGGCTGGTGGTCTGTGTGGATGATTGTTTCCTTCCCCAAAATGTGATGCTTCCATTGTCGAAAATCTTGCACAGTGGAATACATTTCTTTGTCATAAGTGGGATACTTGCGAACTATGTCAGACAATTTATCACTATGATATGCCACTGGATGTCCCTGTTGATTAAGAAATGCCCTAATAGCATAGTCAGAGGCATCTGTCTCGATCTCAAATGGCTGTTGCAAGTCTGGTAATGTCAGCACTGGGCAAAACAGAGGTGATTTTTCAATTCTTTTAACGCCTTTTGTTGAGGTTTCGACCAAAAGAATTTTTCTCTCGCTCCTCCCTTGGTGACTTGACTCAAGGGCCAAGTGATATGAGAGAATCCCAACATGAACCTATGGTAGAAATTAGCAAGACCCAGAAATCTGTGAAGCTCTGTTATAGTGGATGGGGCTAGCCAATCCCGAATGACTTGGATCTTGGCTAGATCCACATGCACTCCCCTTTCATTAATAATGTATCCCAGATATTGAACCTGGTTCATGCCAAAAGTGCACTTCTCCAAATTGGCACATAACTTGTGTTGCCACAATGTTTGGAGGACTTGTCGGATGTGGTGAAGGTGCTCTTCCAAAGTCTGGATAAATATCAGAATGTCATCCAAGTACACCACTACAAATGAGTTGGTGAATGGCTGTAAGATGTCATCCATCATCCTCATCAAGGTTGCGGGAGCATTCGTCAACCCAAAAGGCATTACCAACCATTCGAAAAGGCCTTCCTTGGCTTTGAAGGAAGTCTTCCATATCGGAGGGTTCAATTTGTACCTGGTGATACCCAGACTTCAAGTCAATCATGCTGAAATATTTTGCACCTTTGAGTTGGTCCAAAAGGTCATCAATTCGTGGGATCGGGTACCTATTCCAGAAAATGATATTTTTCAGCAACCAATAGTGAATACAAAGTCTCCACATCCCATCCTTCTTCTATACCAACATGATCGGGCTCCCATCGGGTGATGAACTTGGTCGGATTTGACCTGTCTGCAACAACTCCTGAATCTTCCTCTTGGTTTCATCATTCTCCAGAAAAGAGCACTTATAGATCGGTCCATTGGGTAGCGGCTCACTTGGTGTTAGATCAATTGGGTGCTTAACCTGATAGTGCAGAGGAACCCCTGTGGGCAAGGTGAAGATGTCCCCATACTCCTCCGCAACCTTATCCATTTGTTTTTGTTGTGCAGAGGAGCCCTGTCTGGAGGTCGTGACCACAGTCTTCTTCTTACCCTGGGGGTGGATCATCAGGAAAACGAATCTCCTAGTTTGGGAAATGAGCTTATTGCATTGTTTTGCAGTAACCAAAGAGATAGCGGTAGGAGGTGGTAACTCTGGTTATCCTGTACAACTTATTTCCAAAATTAATAATAGCAGTGCGAGGATGATACTCATACACAGCATGACACTTCCACAAGTATGGTTTTCCTAATAATACGTTAGAAAAATCAATAGGAGCAATGTCACACAATACCTCATCCATGAAGGGCTTGATGCTCTAGGGAAGGCAACACTACTGGATGACACAGAGATCTTGTCCTTGGTGAAGCCACTCGATGGTGTATGGATGTGGGTGATCTGTGGTCAACAATCCCAACCACTTCATGGCGTCTGCTGAAATTAGTTTCTTATTTCTACCATTGTCAACAATGAACTATACTGGGGAGCCCTTTACCCACATCTAGGAGTGGAAGAGATGTTCCTCCTCCTCTGGATCTTCTGGTTCCTCCTTCTGGATCATCGTAGTGGCAACAGTGGCGTTGGGCTCCACATAAATATTCTGTTTTTCTTTTTCATTCCCCTTGTTAGGTTCTGATTCAGTGTTGGAGCATGCATCTGACTCAGAAGCCCTCATCTCGGCCACCAGTGACTGCTTGGTCTAACACTCACTTGTGTTGTGAGTGGAGCTCTTATGGAACTCACACCACTTTCCCATGTCCTTCTTTGGATTTGCGGTGTTTTTATTTTCTTGTGGCTTCGACAAGTTGTCTTTAGTCACCATGCCTTGGCTCTGTCCTTTATTCTGTGGTTTGGGAGCACCTTTCCCTTGCTTTTGATTCACAGATCCAAAGTCTCGCTTCTTCTATTTGAATTTCTGCCCAATCTTGGTAGGATATCGGTATGTCGTACCAAGCGAGGAGATGTCGAGGAGCTCCATTTCCTCATGAATGTATCTGTGAAAAAAAATATGATACTTTAGCACCAGATGTTTCTCTGAATCTTTGATACCCAACTTGGTGTGCAGGGTATGGAATAGATTCATCAGCTCATGCACATCTTGATCCCTTTGTTGTCACAGTGTGGTCCATTGTATGTAATTGCCCTCATAGCTCCCCACGGGATAGTATTGTTCCTTGATGGCATCTCGGAAATAATTCCAAGTGAGTATGACCAAGAACATAGAGGTTTATGTCTCGTCCTTTTTCTCAAAGTGTGTTTCCCACTAGTCCTTGACATGGGAGGCAGCTTTGAGGAGTGCAAAATTAATCTTCTCCCTGTCTGAAAATTCATGAACTGAGAAATATCCTTCTAATAGATTCAACCATCTATTTACAACATTTGCATCTGTTTTACCCTCAAATATGGGAATGTCAAAATTTACTTGTACCTTAAAAGGAGTCGCACCTACAGAGTGGCTGCTGGATGCAGATGCACCGTCGGTGGGCAACGGTTGAAGGATCTAGGAAAAGTTATCCATCATCGCGTTCCTTTGTTTTTCGAGGCCCTCCTAGAGAAATATTTTGATAGGATCTCCTACTCCCTCATCTTTCTTTTTGTCCCCCATGGGTGTCCATTGGGGTTTGCGAGGCTGATCTTGCAAAGGTTCCACCAGATCGAGCCCTAACTCCTTATACCCTGACCTCATTGGGGACATGCGAAGAAGGATCGAGAAAAAGCACACCTCTCTGATACCACTAATCCAGATTTATACAATAACACAAAAAAATAAACATATAACCATAAATGCAAAGATACAACAGAAATAACACTTCATTTCATTAATACCAAAGAACTGAATTTTTCTTATAGACAGAATGGAAATAAAACTAGCTAGGGCGCTAGTAGCTATCTCTTAGAAGAGATGTGGTGTCTACAGGCCTCTGAACTGAGTTAAAATCACGCTCAAGGGCCTATTTATTATTTATAAACAATGGGAAATCCTAAACAGCCAAAACCCTAACCCTAGGAGATGAAGCGCCAAAAGTATGGGCCTCGTTTGGGTAAATTGGTGTTTCAACTTCCCGAGGACGTAACTTTAGCATACGATCTTTGTTTGACGCGTACCATACCTTGTTAGAAATATATATCCGAGGAATACAAATTCTGTGTGAGAAACATCGGTCCATGGACCCATGTTGCTCCCCATTTTCCCAAAAACGTTGTTTAGGGCCTCAAAACGGCTCCAGAAGTTCAGGACCTGAAAAACTGTTAAAAATAGTAAGTTGTGTCGAAACTGAAAAAATGAAAGAGACAATGGTGGGGCCCCAAGTGGAATAGGCGGGTGACCACCAATATCCACCTAGATCAATATTCATCATGTTCTTCCTCATTCTTCAAATATATCAAGATGTCATCAATGAATACAATAAAAAACCTGTCGAGATAAGGATGCAACACACTATTCATCAAGCACATAAATGTATTTCAAACATTATTCAAACCAAATGCATCTACAACTAACTCATAATACACATACATGGTCTAGAAAGTTGTATTGTAAACATCCTCTCGATGCAAACCTAATGGTATCCTAATCTTATATCGATCTTTGAGAACATTGTATCTCCTTCAACTGATCAAATAATTCATCAATCATTGGCAACAGATATTGGTTCTTGATAGTCACCTCATTAAAATTCTTGTAATCGATGCATAGCCTGAGAGTAATATCCTTCTTCTTGAAAATAAATACAGGTGCACCTCATGGTGATACACTTGGCATAATGTATCTATTGTAAACCATTTCCTTCAACTACAACTTTAGTTCTACAAACTTTAGACTGCTCATTCTGAACGATGCATTTGATGTTGGTGATGCCCATGGTACCAACTAAATATAAAATTATACTTCCTTATGAGGTGGAAACTTTCAAGTCTCTATTTGAAACACATCTCGAAACTCTCATAAAATTGGGTACCTACTAAATATCTCTACATTCTCATCCTCCTTACCTCTATTGCTAGAAATGTGCAATGTAAATAACACACACCCTTTTATACGACTCTGCTTTTCCTACATATTTTAACCATCCTAAATGATGTTTCTTTCTTCTTACCCTACAATATTCTATGTTCTCCATTGTCATCTAAGCACTAAATGGCTTTGTCATAAAAAAAAACTTGTGTCCTATGAAGATACAACCAGTCCATACCCAAAAGAATACTATATGAAGCCAATGGAAATACATTCAAATGTGTTGATGTAGGAATACCATTCAATTCAAATGTATAAGTTGTTACCCAATGATGAAATATCTTCTTTGTAACTGTAGCCAACTACACTAGCCAATATTATGCATGCACTTCTTTAGTCTAACGACACTTATCCACCAATTCAGGGTTAACATAAATATAGTTAGATCAAGGTTCAATCAAAATAGAAAAAACTTTAGCACAAATATTATCATCCATATCAACGATGGATGCCTGAGGATCAACTTGTTGGTTATTCAATGCTACATAAATCCCTGGAAAGCTCTGTCAAACATCCCCCACTGTTTGTGCCGCCTGAGCACTATAAATTTGTATTCTACCATGCTTATGCTATGGAAAATATCTCCTGTGATGAACCTTATGACAAGTCCAACAATGTAATGTCTTTGCAAACCTACACACACGCTCTTCTCCTCCAACCAAAATTCTTGTCCTCCATCATATGCATTGATCTTCTTATGTGGTGTTGCATTATCTTTCTCTTATGTGTCTTGAGGCCTTTTTATTTTTGGTTTCAATTTACCTTTACCTTTATATTTCCCTTTACATCCTTATTGGGATTCATTCTTATTCTTTGAATTCTCATAATAGTGCTTCAATTTCCTAATAACTTCTCAAGTGATAGAGGGTCACCATACTCAATCTGATATCTAAAAGCTAATCGAAATCCACTGACAAATATTTGAAATTTATCTTTATCATCTTTAAGATACGATATATACCACAAAAACTCCATGAACTTGGTCATATATTCCTCATATTTCATTCATCCCATCTTAAGCTTATATAATTCTTTGGCATTACTATTGTAGTACCTTTCTGGCAATTATTTCTTCCTGAAGAGTCTCTTAAATTTATGCCAACCCAAGTCTTATGTCCTGATGTCTCTGAACTATTTTACATCTCCCCACTAGATGTTGATTTCCCTTTGAGGTTGAAGATAGTTATCCTAGCTTAAATTTTCTATGTGTACACATGTAACTCAAAGCGATTCTCCATCCTAGGTAACCAAGCCTCTGCATCCTCCATATTCTTTAGATATCCATCAAAAGTAGGTGGCTTCACTTTCTTAAACTCATCCAAAAAATATCCCTTACTCACTCCTCCTGTAAGGGTGATAACGATGATGATCATAGTGCATGCCAGAACCAGAATGAGAATGGTATCTGTGTTCATCACTTTTCCTATCTATAGTATCCAAGAGTCTTCCATCTCTTACCGTGTCATCCCTATCCGACCTGTGACCACCATGCGACCTATTTCAATATGTCCCATTAGTTCTATCCTCATTCTTATGGCTGATTATAAGTGGCCCCTGTCATGGCAATTCTAAAACAATATGAAGGATTATGGCATTAACTTCTTCCTGTTTCTCCCATGCATTCATGATTCTATAATTTTCTACTTTACAATTTCTTATTTATTCCTTCAAAATTCTCAATGTCACTTCTAATTCAGAAGAGTGCCAAACACCACGTTGTTCATCTAATCCATAAGGACAACATCGTGAAATATAGTCTACCATATTAATATTCATATTGATCTCTTTCCTGAAATGCATAGTATGTCATCTAACCAAATCATAAAAAAACCAATATACCTCAGTATAATTCGGGTAGGATATCTCATGTGCAAGGTCAACAAGATTAGTGCAATGCATGTATAAACATAATCATTACAACATATAGATATCATCCTAACCATAGTCCAATCATCAATGCATGACCCTATCAACCACACCCCATGACCTCATGCATGACAACTGCAACCATATCAATGTATGCTTAACAACATGTAGACACCAATCATGTATAAACAATGCATATCCAATCATACACTCATGAAAACACATTCCACAATGACACCATCAACGTTCAAATGGTGACACCACTGCAACCATGACCAGCACCATATATATGCAACAAGAACATGGACCATAAGTATAATAAACACATATGTAATTGACATGAATGCATGACCAACACACCACCCCTCCTCTCTGACGGGTGAACCATGCTCTGATGCGACTCTATAACACCCTCCTCTGCATTTACCCAAGTTATTCGGTCCACTAGGGTAAACATGTGACGAGAGGCTACTATGATGTGATTCGACTCCCCATGTGTAGTTAAGGAAGTGGAACCGATAAAACAAACCAAACTAGCATTACACACATGCTACAAAACCTAAAGGAGCCAACCACAATTTCCAAGTGACCAACCCCTGAGGAAACTTAGCTTTTCACTTGTCTAAACCCCTCATTGCAGCCTTCATAATCCATGCATGTGACTGTATGCCTCTAGCCACTCCCACAACAAAGGCAATCCAAAGGCTATGGAAATTTTCAGCTATTTTTGTGCTAGTGACCCTTGATTTTGTGCCATTTTTTCAAGGCTAGGACTCAGGGCATTGCCTAATAATTCATGAAATCTTCAAAAATGATAAATAACACTGAGACAAAGGTAGTAATTAAAACATTTAATCAATGACTTGGTTGGAACCCTACTATTCATGACATACATTTCATCAAACATGTCGCAAACATGCATGCTACAGGTCATAATAACATATCTGAGAATAGTTGTCTCATACTTATCGAAGTATCACTAACAAGCATTAATGCCTTATCACATTAGTTGCATTATCATCTATTAGGTCATATATTCATTTTTCACTCATTTATAAATCAAAACATGATGAAATCCATACATTATTACTGTCATAAACCATAATCATAACTAACATATAAACAACAAAAATAACAAGGATACAACAACCATAAATTCCACATGTGAACCAATACATTTACACATGAAATACCAAGGAGAAGAAAATACTATTAAGGAATGAAGAATCCAACCAATTTTGGTATTTCCACATACCACTCAACCATAGATTGGTTGAACCAAATATTTATTTCAACCAATCACCCTCATGCCATATTCCAAGCATGAATGTGGGACTCATAACTGGAAATTAACCAGGGCTTCACAAGGCTACATAGCCTCACCCTCATCAATAGAACTAAGCTTTACCACAATCCACATCTGATCAATAGGGCCTTAGCAATCATGGATGCCACTGAATTTCTCCACCTACACTTTGAGGAATTTTCATGTCTCTTATTCTCTAGGCTTTACCATATATCCCGCCATAAAACGGTCGAAGATCCCTTGGCCTAATCAAGTCTCCAATATTAATATTTACCATATATCTCAACATTGATCGATGGAATATTCTTAGGCCTTTGACTCTGCCATCTTTTCTTTACATTAATCCAAACTGGATCAGTAGTCATGATCGAGGGAACACAACTCTAGGATTTATTGTATATACCACCATTCAACGGTCAAGAATTCCTAGGCTCACTGAGGCACACAATACCTAGATTTACTGCAACCCGTAGTTTTTTTCAAGGGTTACTAGGCTAGTGGATTTAGCACAATCTACAGTCCATTTTCATGTATCATTAATCCATGTGTTCATTCATTTAGAGACCACCTCACTTAATTTTGAATCCATCCAGAAATCCAGCTCAACCAAAACATGATAACGACATCACACCATGTCTCTCTAGAAATGGAAAGGATAGGTTGAAGAACACTATCACACCTAGAAAAATCCATTCGAATGAAAACAAGAGAACTAAGAACACACATGCATAACCACACATGCCAAATCTTAGCAAGAAAATCACACATGCAAATTGATACCTGCAAGTAAATGTATTGTAGCTTCTTGATGCTACTCTTCCTTGGTTAATCTTTGCTTCCTCTTTGACTTCTTCGCCTTTCTTGATCCAATGTTGAAGTACTCCAAGAAAACTCAGTGTGTCCAAGATTTTGTGAGAGACAGAGAATATAGAGAGAGATCCAAAATAGAACTTGGAAAAAAGGTGCCAACTGATCCTCAAAAGAATTTTTATTAATGACGCCTATATTTTCTTCAATTTTCCATTATTTTCCTCCGGACATGAAACCTCTGCCTTTTCACCTTCCTTTTCTCCTCACTTCCATTATTTTCATAAATAAAATTTAAATTAATGCCACTTTTCCTTTTCAAATCCATTCCTTAGCCATAATAAACTAAATGAACACTCGCACTAGGATGTTTTTTCCCAACATCAAACTTGGAGTAAGTGTCCCATAACCGTGGTTATTATTTTTCCTTTATTAACTTCTATTACTTGGAATTTTCACCAAGGTTGTTTCAATGTACCAATTACTCAAGTACATAATACATCATTAGCCCATACATGTGCCTACAAATTGGCTCCATAAGGCTCCCCAGAAACATACCTATCACCACTAATGACTCAACAAATCTTTACTCGAATTAATACCAATGTAAAATGATGAAAAAATGGTAAATACATGGTTGTAATAAATTTCATATGATAGTCGATACATGGTTTGTCCATGTCACAGGTCATCTCAATACATCATGGAGTTATGATCATAGTCTATGCATGGTTGCACATATTTTCAACCAACTGTTAATAGAAATGAAAAATCATATACATGGGTGAAAAATGTGCTCATTTTCACTCATGAATACATATGTCAATCTTCCAAAAAATACTGAGTGAAAATAATGAGAAAATTCCAAGTAAACTAGGAAAATATTAGATCATGCATAGCTCCCCTTGAGCTCAATATACCTCCAATAAGACAAGATGATCTTGTGGACCTGAATGTGCATCAGGCTGAAATGAACTCATCATATGTTGTTGAAAAATACATTATAAACTCCCCCTAAGTTTATGCACCTCTCATGATCTACAGACCTCTATAAGTATGTAATAATAATCAAGGACTGCAGGAGGTAATTCTCTCCAATAGATGAAGAGTTGTTTCTCCTTTCTCCACATGGTTTTGGGTTTCTTCTTCTCCTCTTTAATCTTCTTATTCAATACGTCCAAATATATGGAAAATATAGCACTCCACATGGCCAAGTTATGAAGTAAGAGGATCGAATCTCCAATTTTCATGTGACATCTAAATTGTGCATGAAATGTCTCTCTCCTCGAACAGTTAAACTTGAAATATATTTCCTTATGGCCAAACAAGTGACAGGAGTAGAAATAACCATAAATATCACAAGTATACATGTTGGCCATTCTCCTTGGCTACTGATATTGTTGGAATCTATTTTGATATCGTTTATTTTTTTCTCCAAAATTTTGTTCCAACATTCCCAAACGTGTGACAGTTGTAACATTCTACATTACGCACAAAACGAACAAAAGGACTTTGATTCCTTTAAAACTTTAGAAATCTGTCAGGATAATATCTAGGAGAAAAAGGTTTTCCCTATGTATGTGCTCCTTGAGAATTTCTTCTCTCATGTTGTTTGTTCTTCTTGATCAGCTACATAGTTTTCTTGCTTTTATGTTTCTGGTTCTTTTGATTGCTAACTAGTCGCTACATCTACTTCTTATTACCTTGGATCTCATTTTTGTTATTGGTGTTGTTTGCAACATGTTTCTTGGGTTCTTATTCGGTGTTCTTACAAGTATTCAAACTAGACTCACCTTTTTGAAATCTAAGACCATATCTTTCCAATGGTGACATTTGGATTTCAGGCCAATTATCCATGGCTATCGGGTTCTTACCCATATGTTTTTTCTTTCTCAAGGAAACAAATCCAACCTCTAGTTTCTCAATCTCCTTTTCTTTCTCTAAAAACTATTTCTTCATGCCTTCCTCAACCTTTTCTACTTCTGCCAATTTAACTTTCAATCTCACAATCTCTTCTTTGAGCTTGGCCTCCTTATCATCACATAATTGCAATATGTTTTTCTAGACTCTTACATACAACAATTAGTCTATAAAAATATATGCTAAGACCTTTAACAACATTATCATCTTCATTATTCTCTTCAATGTGATCTAGTTATAGATAAAAAGAAAATCATCAATTTTTACACCTTTGGGTTCAAGGTTTTTTGGTTTCCTCTCATCATCTGTTGAATCATGTGGACCGGAAGGATGAGATTCTTGTGGCTAAGATACTTGAAATTCAAGGCACTTCTTCTTGTTCTTCATCTTGTTCTTATTATTATTTCTCTTCTTCTCATTTTCAATTTTTCTACTGGTGTCATATCCAAATATGGATTCTAGCTTGTCCCAAGTATCTTTGGCACATTTCAATGACAGTAGTCTCTTCATGTCTTCATCATGAATATTCTTGTAGATTATGCATTGTGCATTTTCATGTTGCTGCAAAATCTCATCTCCAATTAGATCTTTACCACAATCTTCACATACAACTCTTTGAGTGTTAGATTCACAAGATAATAATTGATATTTTCCATTTTTTTGTAATACATTGTAATTTGCAGTAGTGAGGACAACCATTCTAAAACAAAGTCAAAAATCCACCAACAAACCCCATATCTACTTCCAGTGATCGAGCCGCAAGCAAGAGCCCTGCTCTGATACCAATTGTTGTAAACCTTTCAACACTCCTGATAGGGGGAGATGAATCAATAGTTTGGTCTTCTTAACAATTTTTTCCTTTAATTACTTTTTACTAAATCACACATATATGCACCATCAACACATTAGATTATTCATGCATATAATCATATGATTAGCTAAATAATAAACCATGAGAGAAACATAAACATGAACAAGACACAATCACATCATCACACCTGATACAAGATTTCTAGTGGAAACACTTCCAGGAGAAAAACCACCCATGTTGTTGTTTCGCTCCTATGATCTTCTATTATGTCAATAAAATGATCTTTTATATAGTGTGTTGACTCCCATCAGCATGGAGAGTCAACCTGATATACAGAATTCCAACTCCCATTTGCTAGGAGACTCGATACTACTGATAAAATTGGACTTTTTCCCCTATGGATCTCTATGAAATACTATCTATTGAAGGCCACCATGATCAGTCAATCCTCGCACAATGACTATTGGAATATTGAACCACCATTCGATTGAGAAAATTCTTCTTTTCGCTAAAACTTTGATATCAGTTCTCCACCTCCATTAAGTCACTTATCCTCACCCCCATCCATACCTCCTTTTTTCTATTTTCAAAATAGAACCCAAGGAACTATGCTCAACAAAAAATAGCTCTACATACATTTTCTCAGCAAAAAGATCTAATCATCAAATGGAAGATAAAAATGTAAAATTGTGGACACTTGAAATGTGAATACAATCATACCCTCACAAAAATATAATGTTGCACAATATAAATAAAATCATAAGACACATGGCTATGTTCTAGATGCATGAGAAGCTCTTGTAAAACAAGTTTGATAATCACAATAAAAAACACTACCCATCAACATACATAAACTTTCCAATTAATCACTACTACAACAACTTCAAATATGAACTATACTTAATCATACTTCTGATCTGGACATTATTCATTCATTAACACTCATGAACTAAAGAATCTATGATCTACTGAAGGTCTGAAGCATAGTCTCACTATTCTTCCTTCTCTCCACACATACATTCAACATCTAACTCAGTCAATAGCCACAAATCTTATAATGTAAGAATATACATGGAGGGTGAAATTGAGCTTAGGGCTAGGATCAAATGTGCACAAATTTGACCAAATAAATCCACTAAGGTTACTACCAGTAGAATAAATACATTCACATCATTAAAGGACCTTTTCAAATAATTTGCAAGATTTTTCACTATTTCTGGAAGCCTTTAGGAATTTCCAAGTTAATTTCCTTCCGAACAACATGAGAAATGTCGATAAAATCCCATGAAAACCATCAATCTCTCCATTTACACCTTATGAACTTGACTAGGGCTATAATTGCTCCCTTGAGCCTATCTCCATGCGGCTATATAATTTTAGTCTCTCCTATAGGCTTGTATGCATGTGACTATGGCTAAAAATGAGGAAAACCATCTATCCTTTAGATCATAACCTCTTTCATATGTTCCAACTTCTTCACCACCATTTTTAATAGCCTCAAAAACTCTAACATGGCCTCTAACAAATCTACAAGTAGATGAAACAAGCTTCCCAAGTTTCACTGAAAACTTTACATAGAAGTGCCAACAAATAAGGTTGGAAAGTGTGCCAATAAGTCCTCCACTCTTCACAAGACCTCTGAGAAAGCTACAAGACATATGAATGACCTCTGCAACATCAGTGTTAGAACACGATGCCATCACTTCACTACTACAATTCATCCTCGTATTCATAGACATGAAGACCTCATTAGACAAAATTTCAACGTAAAAGTGGCCTCCTATGGAAAAACAATAAAATAATAGTTAAAATAATAAAATAAGAGTTATCACTATTGGATGGAAAAGAAGAAAAATACTTTTTTTACTTGTATTTTTTTCTTATCTCCATATAGGTTTACTCAAAATTCTTGTGTAGACACTCGTTGGATGCAGAATTAAATTCCACATCCAATGAATACCCTTTATGCACACTTTCGAGAAGACCCACATTTTTTATCAGTGCGGGTCTCCTAAGAAGTATGGATAATGGGTACTCCTTGGATGTGGAATTTAATTCTGAATCCAACGACTATCTACAATTGAAATTTGAGAAAACCTATAAGGAGATAAGCCAAAAATAAAATTAAAAAAAGTAGTTTTTATTCTTTTCCCTCCAAAATATTTACATGTACCTCTTTTTAAATTTAAATGGTTTTGATTGGTTTACGTATTTTGACATGAAAATTTCGTGAAAATTTCATGGCCACTTTTAGGCTGAAATTTCCTCTAATGAATGAGGACCTAGTTGACAACTGAAGTAGTGTGCAATGAATGATCCATCACATGTAGATTTGCATGATCAACATGTAGTAGCATCCTCTCCCTGTAGCAGCACCATCCAACTATCTTGCAACATCAACTAACCATGATGACATTTCTATCAATACACATGCTAAATCCTCCAGGACCATCGTGATAACAACAAAAATCATGATTGTGCCATCATGTTTGGCATCATCATATGAACAACATCAATATCAACACATAATGACACACACCATGGTTAATCAATCTACATCATCATGAGGTTGAAATAAGTGCATGACCTAAATAGTTTACATCCTTGCCAACAAAACCATATCACTTTAAATACATCAATTCCATCACACATGAATAAGACAAGTAACAACATTAAATTGTTGACATCAATGGCAAAAATAAGAACCATCATTTTCAAGGTCCTTGGGATAAGAATTATAAGGTTAGTATAAATTACATATAGTATGGAAATAATATTTTTTAAGGGATTAAGGGATGCAATGGGTCAGGTTGCAGGCTCATTATGAGATATATAGCTAGATGAAAAGGTGAAAGCATAGCAATTCATATTGAAATTAATTCTTGGATAAGATTCACATGTACAAAATCTTGCAACATGATTTGTATGATTATGTGATAATCAATAACTTTACTTACTCAAGGATGAATAAATAATTAAGACTTTCTCTAGATTATGTAAAATAATTATTAACATCTAGTATAATCTCTCGAATAAAATTGTGAACTTGGTAATAAAGTTAAATCCTTGGGAAGTATGATGCATGAAGGGAGATTCAAATGGACATATACCATGAGTATGTTGATTATTGATGAGATATTCATCATGGATAGGTAAGTCTAAGTTTAATTGTTGTTGTTCATCTGAATAACATATTATTTTTATGCCTGGTAGGATATTGCAAGAATACAAGAAGAATGTTGAGACAAGATCAACATATGATATATCGAAATTATAAATTCAAGATATAATTATCTTGATACTAAAAGGTATCACTGCGAGAAGATAACCTGAAGGTCAACAAGGGAGATCACTTTCATGCAGAAGCTATGATAATATTGATGTTTGGAAAGGCTCAATGTAATTCTTTCATCCATGATGTCAAGGTCAACGTGATAAGTAAGAGATATGACGTGAATCCTATCGTAAGGTTGAAGAGTGAATATGGCTCTATGATATATTGAAAGTCAGAAAGCTATATGCGAAGAAAAGAGGAAGCCATGAAACTATAGACAACAAGTAACTCATACTCTTATAAAGACAACTTATAAGGATTTTGGTGTTGAATTTGCAAATAGAAAGGAAGTTTGGAGTCTCCTCTTCTTTTTAGAGGGACAAAAGGTGTCTCCTTAAATATTAGAAAGGATATATTCTATAATAAAATGAGAATATGGATATCTTCTCTGGTCTAGAGGGAGTGATGTTATACATCACATGTGAATTCTTATATTCTTGTGTGCGGCACTTGACAAGGACTAAAATTTGTAATTCTAAGTGAGGACCTTGGAGAGAGAATGGTGGGGGATTGGATATGCATATATAGTTTCCTTTGGGATATAGAATACTAGAAAGGAAAGGGATCATCACTCTTTGAGGCTAGGATAGGTATCCAATAAAGATTTTTCAAAGAGGACCAATGTTATTTAAGTATTCAGGTTTAGAAATCCAAAATAAGAATACTCCTAAAATTACATACCTTGTGAACATGCAGATCTGGTATGTGCCTTGTAGAGGTAGTGTAGTACCACACGTAAAGCCTCCCAACATAATTCTCTTGAATGAAGATGATCTTATCTAGTTAGGTGTCGAAATATAGTTTTGGTTATAATGAAGATTCTTACATTTTTCTTATCAATCCAACTCTTCTTATGAGAATTCTTTATTTTGAGAAATATGTTGTACTAGTTGTACAATAATGAATACCTCCCTAATTAAGAGGGAGCGTTGGAAATGTAACTATTTTAGGTCTTTATAATTGTTGTTGTATTTACTTCAATATGTATCTTATGTAAGAAAGAAAGGAAGAAAAAGAAAAAGTTATTATTTTAAAGCATGTGTTTCATGCTCTTTATTGATGTTCTTTCATGTAAAGTCATGTTCTTCGTGCTTCTATGTTTTTTAGGTCATAATATTTACTATCATAAATTAAGAGAGTCAAGAACATGTTTGTAAGACCCTTCCAAGAAAAATAGATCTTGTAAGATAATTAATTTTGAGCCTAGAAATTCCTGAAAACCTCCAAATTACAAGTCCGCCCTGGAAGCTTTAAGTTGACCCCTCACTAAGGCTATATGAAGGACTAGTTCGACCTCATTTGGCACTTACTCACACACAAGTTTGATCTCTCTTGAAAAGGTTTGATCTAAGGCTCTCAGAAACAAGGAAGGTTGAACGAAGGTATAAGTCAAAGAAAATTTGTTTTTGGGATATATCTCTTTCAAATGTGCAAAAGGATAGGGTTTTTGCAACTATAAAAGATGTTGACATTTTCGGATCGAATTTAAAAAGAACGGATTGCAGTATTAAGCTGTTGGAAGGGAGAAAACTCTACGTTGACCTCGTTGACCTTGGAAGGATCTATATTTCTCTAGGAAGGACTCTTGAAGAAGTTGGATTAGTTTTTTTGCAGTAGTTAAAAGGCTGAAATCATACGACAAGGTTGTAAGATGAAATTACAGGGCAGAGGTTGTGATCAAAGTTGTAGTTAGAAGTTGGTTCTATTGGAAGGGCTGACTTGGTAATTGGAGAAGGAATTGGTATTTTGTTTGGGTCTTCCTTGTATCATTTGAAGCATATTTCATAAGAAGAGAAGAGTTTCTAGGTTTTCCCCTTCGAGGGCTTTTTCCCTAGATTGGACCCTAACTTTTGTGTCCATTGCGTTTATTATTTTTCTCTTGATATTTTTTTAATGAATAAAATCTAATAAATAAAGACAAGAAGATAATAAATTTCAAAAGCAAGTATTAAGGTTAAGGAAAAATTGAATTAATAGCTTCCACATTACATTCTCCAACATGAAAACAATTCTTCAATAGTTTCACCTAATTCAATATGTTTTCATTTTGTCTACAAAGTATTTTCAATGGCCAATGCTCTGCTCATGCTTAGTCATGTGGTATCTTAAGACAAATGTAATGTGTTTGTTTTGAAAAATGATATACTCAACGAAAGGTTTATCCAACACTTTTTTAATAAGGTTTCCATTTATCCAAGCCTTATTCAAACAAACACTTATATCCACCAAGGAAAATAATGAAACGTAACACAAATTAATTTGCTACAAACTAAGTTACAATTGATTCTTAATGACCGCACATCAATAATATTTTCATATTAAATTAGTAATATTTTCACTAATGAGTTTTTACAGGAGTTTTACGTTAGGGATACTACAAGAGACTAATCTCTTTGAGTGTTATTCTTAGTGTAAAATATATGTAGATGGCCAAAAGGAAATCTAAGGATGGTCTTGTGTATGTTTATGGGGCTTCCAATATACCCTATATTACATGGAAGTTAAAATATCTAAATATACTATATCCAATATATTACTATTGTTTGTGTATGAACAAAGTGTACAAAGGCATCCTATGATGTTCCGATATGTATTTTCTACATGTAAGGGGTTTACATATAGTTTTATTTGCATAATTAAATATATCTTTTTTTTTATATGTAGGTACACATCTCTAGCCTAGAAAATGTATTTTATATAGACTTGAGAATGATCTAAAATTGGGTTTGATTTTGGTTGTGCTATTATGGTTTAACTTGCACTTAATGTAAATTTACTTGGAGTTTGGAATTTCTTACTATAATAGCTTGACATATTTACTTTATACTACCATATGCATCATTCACTTTCAAGTTTTCAAGAAGGAGTTATGTCCACCTAAAAAAAATTATTGTTTTGAATTTCTTTAACTGAATGCAGTTGTATATATTGTCATTTGAACAATATTTCCTTAGCATGTCTAAATTTTGGATCTAAGACATACTAGTTCATCCTCTACCCAATCCCATAAGTGACACTCAACTTGGACCTCCCAATATTCACATATGATTGTTTATTGAAACCACATTTTTAAGCCTAGTTTGAGTACTAAACGAAAACCCTAACTTGTACTACACTTAACTTTCAAGATATAGTAAAATGGATTCTAAAAAACTGGCCAAATATATTGTTTTGTTATTTATTTACAACTTCACATGTCCCACCACATTCCAATATTCAAAAATATTGTTTGAGAGAATGGTAATATGGCTCGTCCAAAGGAGCCAAACCATAATTGGCTTCTCTAACCCAAAATATAAATACGGGTAAAAAATAAGCAATTTAATATTTCCATACCCAAATCAAATAAGAGAATGAACAAGTGCGAAATTTCTTCAAGGGAGAAATGTCCAACTATAAGATATCAAATACAGAAGATAAGTTGATCATTCAAATGAGGCTCCTTGATGTATGCATAAAAAATGAAGATGACTATAACACAATAATAATAAGCTAAGATGACTTTGACTAATGTAATAATAATGAATGAGGGTTGTGATAGAAGGCTGAAGAAAATTGTTTTATTAAGTAACATTGGCTCTTGCCTCTTGTTTCCTTCCTTCATTCATTGATTGTACACATTTGAATGCACAATGCATAAATTTTCCAAATTTATAAAATTCCCCTTTATTATAACCTTTTCCATGGCCTCTAACTCTGCATTGAATTCCTCTATGAGGATAAGGATTGAATTTTGGGTCCAAACCAAGTGTCCTTCCTTCATTGATTGGTTTTACATATTTAAAATGCATGATAACCAAATTGTCCAAATATGTAAAACACCCCTTTGTTATAGCCTCTTACTTCACATTGAATTTCTCTATGTGGATAAGGATTGGATTTTGGTGGAATCCAAGAAGAACTATCATCTCCTCATTTTCTTAATATTGGAGTTTCTCCTTCATCCACAACATTTTTACAATCTCTAGTAACTTCTTTCCATTTACAATTTCCTCAATCTTACTTGATGTATTTTCTTCTACTCTCAAGTCTACCTAATATACCTCTTCTAAGAAATGCATGTTTTACATACAAAAGTCATCTTGAATGGGTAATATTTTCCCATCCACTCATCTTTGACATAACCTCGTCATCCTCACCACAACCAGATAAAGGAATTAACTTGTATAATTAATTAATGTAGTCCTTCACACCAAAATCCCTTTGTTGAATTTCAACATTTTATTAAAAAAATGATAGTAATCAATTAGTAAAAGCATTCATTTTAATCTTGGAGGCTATCTTATTGCAACTCTGAAATTTTTCCTTTCCTTTTCTCACTTTTTTTTTTCGGGTAAATACTCTTACCATAGAAATGTATATATTTTTTATTTAATGTTTGTGAAGTTCACATATATCCTACTCTCCATTTGTTCAAAGATACAAAAATTTATGCATTTCTATTATCTAGTCCACCAAATCCTTTGAAGTGGACTCCAAAATGTATTAAAACATGCATCTTTCTTTTGCTGCACAATTTCATTAAGGATAAAAGAAGTGTGTCATTCATACCATGCTCTTATTATTCATGGACTTCATATATAAACTTTTTTTTCTTTAAAATAATTCTAAAAGATAATAATTGTAGCTTTTCTAAAATAACATCATTAACTTCATCTTCATCATATGCATAGCTTCTTTCCAATTTCTTTCTTCTTCTTTGTCACTAATAAAAATTCCTCTAATTACTATGATGTTGACTCTAATTTCGTAAATGAAATAAACCCCCTATTTATAATTTACAGCTATAATATTAAATTAACATCAACTTTAAAATAAACACATAGATGGAAAAGATATCCCCTTATATCCAGTAACACCAACCCTTCTTAACCTCTAAATCGTTACAAAACTATCACTACCAAAATTCGCAGTTAGAGAAATTAACAATGTTTTCCCATGTTCTAGTTATTTTTCAGTGTCACATTTAGTTCACAGTTCTAAATTACCAAGACGAAATTATCAAGTATTTAAGTACAATGATGGAACCTTTTCAAGTTATGACAAAGTTGCTATCTAATCCTGTCTTCTCAAATTTAATCTCAATCTAAAAGTTTCTCTATCCCACTAGGAATTCCAAGCTAATTTGGCTTCACAAATAAAAGACCTGCAAATTGATATCTTAATCTTGTTGAGTGCTGATTAATCAGATCCCTTTAGGTGTACCCACCATACGCTTGTTCTAAATGTAGGTCAAGCATTTAGCTAGTTGTTCCTTCATAAATATCAAGGCTTTCTAGTGAAGGCTTCAAAAATATAATTGTGTTCTCTTGTGAGAAGAATAGAACAGTCATGTTAGAGGATCAAACTGTTTGTCATCGAGCAGTTAAGTTCTGTGGATGGGCTCGCTCAGAATTTTTTTTTAAGCAGCAAAGCACACCAAGTTGATAGCGAAAAATAAGCTTTATTCCAATGAAAACACTCCACATATTCTTTTTATCACAGGCTTTATTAGGTTTACAATGTAAATCTACTCTTTGATTAATAGATACTAGATTCTGAACATGGGTTAGGAGATCAACACTTCACTTTAAGAATCTGATTTTCTATTTATTAACCTTCCATTCCCAAACAAAAATATCAACGTCGACTCGATACGCAAAGAATACAATCCCGAATGAACTGGCCATATAACCAAAGGATACCTTCCATCAAAGTTGCGTTAGTGGAGGGGAGACATGGGATTTGCACCATTGAGTCTGCCCAAAACTTCGTCACAGTTTTAAGTCTGCCCAAAACTTTGTCACAGTTTTGAGTCTGGACAAAATGACATTCATAGCATACGACTTGAGTTTGAATGTAAATGGTGGTTTCTTTATTGCAGCTCAGAGAAAATTCTGATTGGTAGATTCTGATTGTCGACAGTGGCATTCTTCTGATTCCGATTCCTCTTGTCAGACTCCAACGTGTGGTTTATATAGAGTCAATGAGTTAACCTTTATTCATTATTATCTATTCCAGTAGAGTATCTGAGATTCGACAAGTGGTTCACTATTTATAAGAACACACGAGCTCATGGTGTCTAATCTAAACTGCAGTCATCGACCCTTGCTTCTCTGAGCCCCTTGTTTTACTGCCTACCCGAGCTTCTGAAGGAAGTGGGTACTATGTTCTAGTCTTCATTTCTAAATTTTGTTATTGATTTTAGTATGTTTTTACTAATTTAACTTTTCATTTTAATACAATTTGGTACATTCGTTCCTTTAGTTACAGTTTTATATTAAAGTCCAGTGTTCATTTCTAAATTTTGTCATTGTTTTTTTTTTTTTTTTTTTAATGTATGTTTTTACTAATTTAACTTTGATTTTAATACAATTTGGTACATTCGTTCCTTTAGTTACAGTTTTATATTAAAGTTTCTCATTCGGTTCTACGTTTTGGAAGTATTATATGAAGGTCCCAATCTATCTGTGTGCTCCTGTAGCATTTGCACTTTTTCTATAATTCTATTGGATTTCCAAAGACAATTTGGTGTGTTTACCTAAGATTACTTAGAGTTCAATCTCTTGTATTTTAAGGTTTAATTAATTTTATAATTTGGATTTTGTTTATGTTAATTTTAGACAAGAGAGTGTGAAATATTTTATCCATTATCAGCTTGTATTTTATATATATATATATATATATATATATATATATAATTGGACCTATAAAAAGCTTATTTTTTCCCTTCCAAAAGTAGTGTCCATTGAACGTGTACATCTCCAAAAGTAATAGAAACAGGAAAAACATGCATTTTCAAATTGAATTTTTGTTTATCTTCTTACTAAATCTGTAATTTGATAGCGATCTTTATTTCGATTGTGAGTTCAAGGCATACAGTAAAATCATCATCCGTTGACTTTTTTGTGTTTCTAGAACCAATATTTAATGAGTGGGGCTATATATACTCAGTATTAAATTTAAACACATACATTATATACAGTTGCACCCACTAATAAGTCAATAACACAATAAATATTAATTAAAAAAATTTATCTAGATTATTAAGTACCTTTCTTGTTACATGATACTATTGTTGAAAGATTGGTAGAACCTACCTTAAACTTTTCCTTTAAACTCTTTCATGAAGGTGTTGGTTCTAAAGACGAGAGTAGTATGGCTAGTCAATCAGCTTCTTCCAGCGTCAATGCAACAAAGTAGACTTCATAGCAAAAAAAAGTGTTTGAGAATGTGTTGGCTATCTATGACAAAGGCACTCCTGATCGTTGGTAGAAAATGGTTGCTATGGTTAGTGGAAAAACCCCATAGCATTTTAAAAATAATTATGATATTCTGTTAGAGGACTTGAATCTCATCGAAACATACCAAATTTCTTTCCCAAACTACAAATATTTGGGCCCTAACAATTGTAGTAACTTTGTAGAGGAGGAGCGCAAGCGAGTTTAAAATATCTATGGTTTTTACAAGCTTGTAAATTTTTATTATTGCAATAGTTAGTTCTCTAAATTTTGAATATTGAAATAGTTACGTTGCATTACACTACAAGGATTTTTCATTTAGGATGATTGGACTGACAGATTCATTTTGTTTGTGTAGGCATTTGATGTGCTTGAAGCTGAAATAAAGTTTTTGAAATGATGCCTTGCAGCAGCAGACCCATACATATGTGGGATCTCTATTATAACAAAACAAAAACCACAAAAAGATTGGAAGGTTTGAACATGAGGCAATATAATGTTGATGTTACAACTAAAACACTGCAAAATGTAAACACCGGTGTTCCCACGTCGATAAACATCATAGTTATTTTCCATTCTGTATAGATAATATTGGATGTTTAACTTTTATTCTACGAAATCAAAAGGATTCTGAGTTGGGATCCTCGATTATATGTAAAACTTTTCTTCCATGAACTAAATGTATTTTTTGTTGTGTGATAATCAAAGCAACATTTTACTTTAAATGCTACCACAACTACATTTACCAATGTAGTTGATATACGCCAATAGGATACAACTACATTAGTAAATGTGGTTGATATAGGACTATATGCATTTATAAATTACATAATAATTATTATATGTATAATATTAATGTGACTATGAGAGATTGATTATTTGTACTTATTAATAACTATATAAATAATAACAACCATACACATATAAACCCCAATATTATGAACCAAATATTATAAAAACCAATATTATAAACTATGTACTATAAACACTAACGTATAAATGGAATATTATCTACCAATGTTGTAAACCAATGCTAAAAACCAAATGTACAAACCAATTTTATAAATCCCAACATTACAAATGAAATGTTATAAAATCAAATATTGTAAACCATTGTTATAAACCCAAGGGATTAATATTATAAATTCAATATTAATAAGCCCAACAGGTTAATATTATAAACTCAAAGGATCGATAAACCCAAGGGATTAATATTATACACCTAAGCGATTAATAAACCAATGGTTTAATATTATGAACTCAAAAGATTAATATTATAAAACCAAGGAATTTATTTTATAAACCGAAGGTATTAATAAACCCAGTGGATTAATATTATAAAATCAAAAGATCAATACATCTAATGGATTAATATTATAAACCTTTGGGATTAATATCATATGCCTAAGGATTAATGTTATAAACCCTAATGTTAAACCTGCTATTAAACCCTATACTATTAAACCAATATTATAAGTTGTAAAATTAAACCCAATAATAAAACCTAATATCAAATCCTATATTATAAACAGTAATATCAAACACAATATTATAAACCCTAAAATCATGACTCCTAATACTAAACCCTAATTTCATAATGTTAGAATGTGACGCTAAAAAAATTGTAATGTAATGTACCATCACAACAATATTAGATTTCTTGTCACGGCGATGACATTTCTCACAATGCAACGTTGGAAAGATTTTTGTACCATTCGAGTGTGATAATACTAAACCCTAATATTATATGAAAAAATAGAAACCCTAACATTATAAAACCTAATTTTATAATCCAGAATACTAAACCCAATATTTGAAAACCTATATTAAACCAAATATTATAAACCCTAATATTAAATCATCATTTTGTAATGTCACAATGCGATGGTGAATAGATTGCAATGTAATTTTAACATTGCGGCAATGTTTGTCACAATCTAACATTGGATAGATTTTTGTACTGTTCCAACACCACAACATGATTTTTATCAAAACCAGAATATTTAAATGTCAATATTAAAACACAATATTAAATCCTAACATTAAAACCTAATACTAAAACCCCAATATTAAACCATGTTATAAAGACCCCAATATTAAACCATGTTATAAACCCAATATTATAACCCTAAAATTAAACCCAATGTTATAAAGACAATATTAAACCGAAGATTGTTAACCTTAATAACACACTCAATATTAAACCTTTATATTATAAACCCTAATGTTAAATCTAATATTAAATGTTATACTATAAACCCAATATTAAACCCTAATATTAAACCAAATATTATAGACCCTAATATTAAACCATAATTTTGTAATGTCACAATGTGATGTTGAATAGATTCTAATGTAATGTAATATTGTTACAATCATTGTTAGATTGATTCTCACATGTGAAAATATTTGACACAATGTGAGTTTGGGAAGATTTTTGTACCATTCCAATGTCACAATATTAAACCATAATATTATACCAAATATTAGAAACCATAACGTTATAAAACTTGACATTCTAGAATGTAATATTACACCCAATACTATAAACACTAATTTTGTAATGTCATAATGTCACACTAAAAAAATTGTAACATAATTTAACACTATGACAATGATTGTCCTAGTGATTGTCATAGGACCACAATGTTTATCACAATGAGATGTTCAATAGATTCCTGCACTATTCTCACATCACAACATGTTTCATTAAAAAAACCCTAACATTAAAACACAATATTGAAATCCTAATATTAAAACAAAATAATAAAACCCTACACTATAACATGATAGTAAATCTAGTGGACAAAAAAATTCAATGGCAACCAACAAAAATGCTAGGGTTTTCTAGTCCAAGCTCTCTAGTTGCATGGTGGCAGGCCCTCAGTGATGCGATCCTGATCGGAAGAGTAAAATGGTCATAGAGATATTCAATCACAACTTCTGTAGGCGCATACACTCTATATCAGTGTGGGAATCTAGTGCGGCGTGGAACAGGGGGCATTCCTTGTTCACGGGTGTAGACCCCCAACCCATTTTTTCCCTCTTCGGCCATGAGCCTTAGAACCATTTGGCAGCTCCATCCCCTTGACTAGCATCAATGTGGATCTATGGCTCCCACATATGGGCATCCACACACGAAGGTGAAGGGGTGAAACAAACTCAAGGTTGTCAAATAAGTAAGACAAGACCAAGGTATGCATCAGCGACAACAAGGTGTGGACGAAATTAGTTTTTCTCGCAGTTTTTTGTGAGGGTACAGGGGTACATAGGCAACAAATCTCTCAACACACTTTGTCTTAAGTCGTCTATAGGTGCCCTACCTCTCAATGTTGTTGATCTCTATCGGACATCGAATCAAGGCACCCACCGAACACTCTTAAACCATCTAGGCAATATTCCCATAGGGACCAACACAAGGACCCCATAAAATGAGAAACAGTTAAGATCTTCTTATTTTAAAATTTTCATAAAACCCCTTGTTGGGAAATTTTTTTTAAGATGGGTACAATATATAGACAAGGTAATAAACCTGAATTAAAACATTAATAAATATTCAGGATACTCTTGTCACATGCAATTATTAATCTATGGTGGGAGATCTTTACAACACTCCTTCTCAATAAAGGATGACCCTATATGCTTTGTATCTACCATATATCTCAACCTGAGATTGTGAGGAGGATGAGAAAAATAAAAAAGAGGTCATGGAACCACAAGGGGAGCCAAAACCAACAAACATGACATCCCAAAAGGTCCCTCTTACATGAACATTTTACATGGAAAAAAGAAAGCGGAAACACCATCCGAACTAGCTGAGAATACTCCCAAACCATACATTGTGGAGCAACTGAACTACATGCCAGAACTGAAAATAAAACACCGGAGATCGATGAAAATCACTCCAATTTTGAATCTCAAGAAATAATATGCAGATTTAACTGCTTCCACTACAAGGAAAAGACACTCTAACGGATGATTTTGAGAAACCCATTATAAATAGCCCAGACATTCGTTTGTAGTGGAGCTTACTAGAGGAGTTTGGCAGGAGGAGGTTTTTGCAGATGTTTTTCTTCCACTACATTTATCTTCCTAAACTGCACCGATGCGTTGAACTAGAGAAAGTACTGGTGCGCACAAAACATTGGTACACCGAGACATCGCGTGCTTGGTACAAACCCGCTCGGTGCGTCTCATTACTGTAGCGCACTGGTGCTTTACAAAGATTCCACACTGGTGCATCCTGAAATCTCGCACCAAAACTGAAACAACCTAGTGCAATTTTAAAAAACCACACCAGTGCGTCTATAAAACCCGTGGATCGGAACAGGGTTAAATAAAAAAAAAAATTACGGAAAAAAATCTACATTTTTTACTTTTTAGTGCTCTAGAGCTCTCAAGGGCGGTCCAAATTCACCTTGTAAGTGGTGTCCTATGATTGGTGCTCCCATTGGATATGGTGCTATTGTCTGTTGCCCACCATCCCCATTTTGAATTTTGCAAAACGGTGGGAAAAATTAGTTTTGAAAATTCTATAGCCGATATGCCTCCTCAATAGCGAAATGTATAGTTATTTTCCTTTTTTTCCCATAATTAAACATTTTAGCTGATTATATTTCTAAAATAGCTTAAAATCCACCTTATTTAAAAAAAGAAAATAATACCGCGTGGTGCGCTCGAGTCATTCGGCTCGCACTGGTTCGTGGTGCTTCCTATAAATTTACAGGTTGCACCACGACCAGTGCTAACGATATCTGCACCGGTTCCGGGGTGGTACCAAAATGGCGCATTATGATATTAAAATAAAATAAAAAAGTGTGGTGCAGTTGGTTACCTGGCCGCACTGTTGACCATGTCGAATTATGGGAGTGTGGGGCATTGAGGGAAATACTCGCCCTCGAGCAGGTATTTTTGTCAGCACACCACCTCCCTAAAATTGACATACTCAATGGTTTAGTCATGTAAATGAAGGCACCGTTGACTATGTAGTGATGTCAGGAGGGCGGTGCGCTTCCTAAACTATATTCCCCTGGGGCGTATAGTTTGGTCAGCGCACTGCCCTCCCGACATTGGTACATAGTCAATCGTGAAATATGTTATAACACCACACCGTTGACCTTGTAACAATGCTAGGAGGGTACTGCGCTAAAATTTTTTAGGTGCAATGCCTCCGGTGCGCTAAAACGTTTCAGGTGCACTGCCTCCAATGCGCTAAAAATTTTCAGGTGCACCACCTCCTGTGTGCGACAAAAAAATATGCACCATTACCAATGCATTCCTATTTTTTATGGTGCACCAAATGTTCTTTTTTGTTTTTAAAAAAAATCTTGTATATATATATTCCTAAATGCATGTCTAATTTAATAAAAAAAATTGTATTTAATATGTCAATAATTCAACGACGTAAAAGGAGAGAAGAGAGAGAACAACAACAACAACAGGTGGACCAGTATAATAGGGTTCACCTGTGGGAGGCACAAGAGTGGGATAGATATGTGTACCCTCTCCCTATTACAACAGTCACCTAGGGGATCCTATGGAAGATAGGCCTCCTCAAGTTCTATGAGGGGGGTTACATCCCTAAAGGGCCATGGTGTGTTTTTGTGACATCTTATCCACAGCTGAAATGCCCACCTATAGGCTTTTTGGGTTGGTCCTAACTAGTGGTACGCGCACACTGAGGAGAGGGGTCTATTTCATTACTGGCCTATCGAGGAGAGGGGTGGATTTTCCCTTGTTCCTAGAGGTCTTCGTTGGCTATGAAGCAAGGAGTCAGATGGTGTACTCCTGGAGATACATTAGCGTGGATATACTATCTCTTTCAGATTTTCAGGTCTCCGAAAGTGAGTTACGTACTTATTCATTTGGTGAAGTAGATGTTAGGTGCCTCTCACTACTTATTTCGACCATTACACACCATACCAGTGACAGGAAACACATTAGTTGCTCGCTTCTATTTTATGTTGATTATTTATTACAAGAGCCACGACTTGTGAGGTGGTCTATGATTTTTTGTGGCGGTTCTGTACAGCTTTAGATAGATGTCGTGCTCAAACACAAGGGAGGGTGAACTTCCATTTTTCTTTAGAGATATTTTTTTTATTTTTTGAGAGGTTTCCAGAGATGAGGCCTACTTTTGTTTGGCATCCTTGTAGGCCAATGTTGCATGTATGGATTCAGATGTGTGGACAAATGATGCCCAAGAGGGGCGAGTCAGATTTTTCCATGAGGATATCACATGATGCACTAGAGTTGCTAGCTAGTGTTGTTGAGCATCCCTTCATTCTGGTCCTGTGTCCATATCCTAGTTTGGATTGTTGCGGGTGTGCCAACATCCTCTTCACAGATGATGAGCCGCTAGATGATAGAGTTAATATTACTTTTTTATTTAAATTTCTTCTAACATGTTCTTTAACTTGTTTTTATTAAACTATTTAATGAAATTGTGTAATTATTGTTGTGTACTTATATATATTTTGCAAAAATTGGGTCATTTGATGGTGATGACATACCACTACCACCAAATGATCCAGGTGTACATTCTGAGGATGATCATGATATGGAAGATGCCGAGGACGAGGTTGGTGCAGACAAACCTAGTCATCATGGTGCGCTGGTACTGCCTATTTCTAGGTGTAGGCCTGACAGTAAATTGAGGATAGAGTTGCGCGACCAACTTTGTGCACTTTTTGTGGAGGTGGTAGTCAACCCCGCCACTATAAGAGAGATACAGATGAATGCTAGGCTAGTACAGATGTGGAGAGCCATGTTGCGTGACATGTTCACCCTGATGTGGCATGTTGTAGGAGCTACGAGCTTAGTTACGAGGTGGAGGAGGGCCCTTCGACATAGGCGTGGTCCAGACGCATTACGTCGACAGTCAAGTAGTGACACATCATCTGATGATCACGATCAGGGGAGTGATCATCACTCACCTCGCGCTACATATGAGCAGCCTACAACATCGACCAATAGTCATGATGGAGAGCAAGCTAGACCATTCACGTTGATTTAGCAGCCTGCAGCATCCAACGATACTCATGATTATGAGCAGGCTGGACCATCGACCATGTCGAGTCATCATGAGCAGCCAACAGTTGATCCTGATCAGCATGAGGCACCGCCAAATCAGCAGGCACGTGATGATCGACATCTATCTAATCTTGATGAGGCTACACTATTGACTGAGCAGGCCACGACTAGTACTACTATTGATGATGTACCACCAACGCCTGATATTTGACATTTATATTACAGTTGTATATTTTTGACACTATATATATATATATATATATATATATATGGTCCATGTATTTTATGTTGATGTTGAAGTTTTACTTAATTTACATGTTGGTGATCATCATGATGTGTAAATTGTTAGGTCATGTTAGATATGTTCATTTAATGTGAAGCTTGGAGATAGATTTGTATGTGATAGCAGTTATCTGACATGAGATGTATATTTGATTTTTGTGTTGTGATGATGTTATACAATGTTAATTGTGTTTTGTTAGATTATCATGATCATGATGAATAGATGATATAAGCGATTTTGAATGTGTTTTTTAGTCAAATATAAAGCTTGCATGATGGTTATAATGATCGTGATGTTTATTTAATTTAATATTAAATCATGATATTTATTAAATATTATGTCGTGATTGTAATTGAAATTTTAATTTAAATTGTATGTAAAATTATAAAATTGTATTTGTATTTGTAATTTTAATTTTAAATGTAATTGTTATATTTAATTTATTGTGAAATAGTTGTAATTGTAATTGTATATATGTAAAATTGTAAAATTGTAATTCTAATTCTAATTGTATGTAAAATTCTAAAATTGTAATTATATTTGTAATTGTAATTTTAATTGTAATTCTAATATTTAATTTATTGTGAAATGATTGTAATTTTAATTTTAATTGTAATTGTATATATTTCAAATTGTAAAATCGTAATTTTAATTCTAATTGTAAGTTAAATTCTAAAATTGTAATTGATATTGTTATTGTAATTTTAATTGTAATTGCATGTGAAATTGTAAAATTGTAATTGTAATTGTAGTTGTATGTGAAATTGTAAAATTGTAATTGTAATTCTAATTGTATGTAAAATATTTGTAAAATTGTAATTTTATTAATGTGAAATGATTGTAATTGTAAGGTTTAATTTTAATTGTAATTATAATTATAATTCTAATTCTAATTGTATGTAAAATATTTGTAAAATTCTAATACAGAATGATTAAAAACATGATCCAGCAGGAAAGACCCCAGGTATTCTTCATATAAAAAACCAAATGCAACAGTAATACCCTCAGCTCCATCCTCTCCAGAGCCTGGCCAAGAAGTCACTCAGTTGCAGTAGATGCTTTAGGAGCCTTAGGTGGCCTAGCCATAGCTTGGGATCCGTAAGAGATTTCAATCACTGATGCTCATGCAGCGCACAATCTCATACAAGCTACCTTCCATCTTATTGGAACTAATATACATGGGCATCTCACCAATGTATACTTCCCTTAAGACTCTATGTAAAAATTAGCGTTGCTCAACACAATGGAAGCCCTTAACTCAAATCTAACCCACCCACTCTAGATCACGAGTGGGGATTTCAACATGATTACCAAATCAGAAGAGAAGAGAGGAGGCCGGACCAAGCTAGAAATGGACAGTACCCACTTCAAGAACTATATTCAAAAGAACTGGTTAATAGATCTTCCTTTTTCCAACGGCATGCATACTTGGAACAACAAACACTCTGGCTCTCAACAAATTACCTCCAAACTAGATTTCTTTCTCATTTCGGACAACGCCATCCACATAGGGGAAGAAATTCATACATACATTTTACCTCTCTCAGGTTCTTACCATTGGCCCATCTCTCTCCAATGGATGCGGCCTGGAGACTCCACCAAAAGACCCTTCCAATTCGAGGCCTTTTGGCTCACTCATCCCGAATTCAAGGCCATGGTTACCAAAGCATGGAAATATTTCAGTCCTCTGGCTTGATCTAGCATGTTCCAATTTCATCAACGCCTCAGAGACCTCAAAATTCACATCAAAAGATGGAATCACTCCAATTTTGGGAACATATTCCAACAACAAAATATCCTATAAAGAAATATGGCGGAGCTCCAACAATGCATAATCGAAGATGGTAGAACTAAGATACTTGTCACTTAGGAACAGATCCTCCTCAAACAATTGGATGAATGGAGAAAGGAAGAAGAGATACTTTGGAACCAAAAATCCATAATAAGATGGCTAAAAGAAGGGGAGAGAAATACCAAAAATTTTCACCGATCCGCTATACAAAGAAGAATGCACAATAAGATTACCCAACTCCAAAGAAAAAATGGAGAAATTCTGGAAGATAACTAGGACATAGAGAAAGAGCTACTAGCTCACTTCAAATCTGTGCTTCAGGAGAACCAAGGCAACAGGAAAGCGACAATCACCAAAGTACTCCAACATATACCCAAAATTATCAATGAAGAACACAATGAGATGTTACTTCATCCCATCTCTCTCGAGGAAGTTGAATAGGTGGTGGCTCAATGTAAAGATGGAAAGGCTCCAGGTTTGGATGGCTTCACCTCCAACTTCTTCCACCATTTCTGGGACCTCATAAAAAACGATGTCTGGCAATTAGTAGAGGAATTGCGTTCCATGCACTGGCTTATCCCTTCCCTCAATGCCACTTTCATAGCTCTCATACCCAAAGAAGACCAGACTGATACACTAGACAAGTTCAGGCCCATCGCCCTTTGTAATGTCATCTACAAAGTCATCTCCAAGGTGATTGCCAACAGGCTCAAGCCCCTGCTGCCTCTACTCATTTCCCCTGAACAAATAGGTTATGTGGAAGGCTGTCAGATCCTCAATGGAATCATTCTCACGCATGAAATCATACACTCCTTGAAACAAAATAAAAAGGCATGTATTCTTCTTAAAATTGATTTATCTAAAGCATTTGACAAGTTAAGTTGGAATTATATTCAGCAAATTATTTAGCCTTTGGCTTCAACCCAACTTGGATCGGGTGGGTTATGAATATAATCTCCTCTTCCTTGTTTTCCATTCTCATCAATGGCATCCCCTCTCACCCCTTATCTCCTTCATGGGCCATTCTCCAAGGTGATCCCCTTTCTCTATTTCTCTTCATTCTAATGGCAGAAGGGCTTGGTCGCCTCATCCAACAAGCTCATCACACCGAAAACATCCAAGGTATCTCTATTCATGGTTCTTTGGCAACCACCAACCAATAGTTTATTGATGATAATATTCTCTTCAGGCACCCTTCATTCCAAGAAGCTCTCACTTACAAATCCATTTTGGATACCTTCTCAGATGCCTCTGGTACCTCTGTCAATGCGACCAAATCTCAGATCTTCTTCTTCAATACCCTGCTCACTACACAAAACAGTATTGCCAGGATCTTTGGTTTTACCATACCTCATCTACCCGCCAAGTACCTTGAGGCCCCTTTGATTGACTCTGCCATCAAACACTCTTCTTGGAATTCACTACTTGAAAAGCTTGAAGCTCGACTCTCCTCTTGGACCTTCTGCTCCCTAAATCTAGCCAGTCGTCTCACTCTCATCAAATCCATTTTGCAATCTATGCCCCTCTATTTATTCTCTATTCTTGCAGCCCCAAAATGGGTTCTCAAGAAGATCAAAGCGTTGCAATGCAGTTTTCTTTGGGGATCCTCAGGGAAAAACAGAAAATGGGCATTGGTCAAATGGACAATGGTCTACAAGCCAAAGAAAGTTGGCGGTCTTGGTCTTCATGATCTGTACCATAGTAATGTAGCCATGGGAGCTAGAATCTGGTGGCAATGGATGTCAGCTCCACATACGCCATGGGCATTACTCTGGATGGCCAAATATGCTAATAATAGACCACCCGAGGATCTCATTCGACTGACAATGGTGGAAGTGGGATCCCTAATCTGGAATTCAGCTAAAAAACATAGATTCATGATACAAGAGCATAGCTTCTGGGAAATCTGTGATGGTAGTATGGCCACTTATGTGTGGACTCATGGAAACAATGACCCAGACTAGTCAACATTATCACACCTCAGCTACAACCGGATGTGATCGAAAGTCTAGAAGGTAATGTTAAGCATTATCGGACTGCAATCCCAACCTAGGGGTACCAGCAGTGGAAACAGGAAGCTCACTTCTTAGGCCACCGACAGGAGAACACACACAAGGACATTGACACAAAGCTCACTAGCAGGAAGATCAGATACTCAGAGGAAAAATATTTTCTACGATGGGGTTACATGCCTCGGGGAAAATTCACCACCAAAGAAGCCTATACACTTTTAGCACAAGGCCAAGAACCTATAGACCCCGTCTGGGACAATCTATGGTCTCCTAGCATATGGCCCAAAGTCTCCACATTTTTGTGGCTCCTCCGTCACAAAATAATCCTTACTTGGGAAAACCTCATCAAAAGGGGCTTCATGGGGCCTTCAGGATGCACCAACTGCATGAACCACAATGAGACTATTCAGCATCTTATGGACACCTTCTCACTAGCAAATCTCCTCTGGGAAAAAATCAACTTTAGATGCAAAAGAGAGGGAAAAATACCAGGGGACTTAAACAAGACCATTCACAACTAGCCTCCCGCTCCATATAACAGTAATTTGTTAAACTCTATGTGGAGGCTTCTCCCAGGACTCACTCTGTGGTCAATCTGCAAAGAAAGAAACAAATGGATCTTCAAGAACTAATGTACTCCTCTAGACATATTATGGAACAAGCTTTGCTACAACATCCAAGAAACTCTGGCTCTCCATCAATGGAAGAAGCAAGGTCTTCCCACGCAAACCTTGGAAAGGTCTATTTGGGAAAACTGGCAACTCTCGCTACCTCCTAGTCCACTCAATGAGTACTCACCCACAACACACCTAGACTCTCCAAGCAACTGTATCCCCCCTTCGGCTGGTCTATTGAAGATGAACTTTGACGGCGCCTCAAAAGGCAATCCAGGAGAAGTAGGATACAGAGGAATCTTTAGGGACCACAAAGGCACTCCCTTGTTAATCTTCTTCAGATCCATAGGATGGGATTCAAACAAATTTGAAGAACTAGAAGGCTTATGGTAAGGGTTGTGCTTAGCTCAACAACACAACTACTTCCCTACTGAGATAGAAGGCAATTCCCAAATCCTCATCAATGCGCCCAATCAAATTCCCAGGGGAGCCTCTGCCTCCAAAGTAGCTGAAAGTTGGAGGCTCGCTGTGAGACTGGATCTCATAGCAAAATGGCTGCAGCATCACAGGGCCATATCCTTCAAACATTTCAAAAGATCTGGCAACAAGGTGGCGGACCTATTGGCTAACAAAGGAGTGGACAGTCCTCAAATCCTAAATGTTGGACCCCTCACTATTCTCAATGATAGCACTCTTATTCAGGAATGCACCAATCTGGTGTACAAAGACACCACAATCCCGGATGTGGGTGATTTATGATAGCTCTACGGAGACGGGTTGCTAGGTTGGAAAGTGGCATGGCCACATGGCCACCCACAGGCCCCAACGACGAGCATTTAAGTGCTCTAGCCATCACCCAGTTCACCATTTAATACGTTATAGAAGTCGAGATTGCTACCTCTGCCTCAAAATGGAGACCCTTCCTCCCCTACCTGATTATGTTTTTCATCCACCTGGTTCTATGCATCCCCTATCTCAACCTCTAAGAAGCTACAGCCCCCCTAAAGTTGCGGAGATGAACTCTCGCATGCCTACAGGGAGACGTTGTAGCATTCGATGTTGTATTTAGATACTCCCAGGCCACCACTATTTGCAGACCATCCTCTATCATTTGATTTTCTTCGCTGTAACTGGCTTCACCTCCACCACTGTGCCTCCGACTCTGTGGTGCCACCACCCTGCTTCTTCTTCGATCCACAGCACCCCTCACCCTCAATGTGCCGCCATGCCTTGACTCTGGCATCGTATGCATTACAGGCGTGGTAGTATTAGAGGGTGTTCTGCTCGCTTATCACTCTCTTCCCATTCTGACACTTCATCTTCTTCCCTGGAGCACTCCCTGGGTCATTATCCCGCTACTCGCAGTGGGCGTGGCTGCTTCGTTGGTCAGCCCTGTCATTCTGCTCAGCCTTCTGTTGCCGTGACCATTCTATCACCTCTTCCCCATCTGGACTCCTCTATCACCCCACAAACCTCTGACTCAGCTCAATTCCACTTCCACTGCTCCATGGACCGCCCCGTTGTCGTTGCCACCATTTCAGTTTCCTTCAAGGAGGAGCCTGTTGAGGTTTCTAGTTTTTGCCCGCCCAATTTGCAGAAACTCCCCCGCCGTGACGTCGCCTCCTCTGTATAAATCAAGCGTGACCCTGATTCAAGCAACCACAATTCGCACTCGGACAATAGCGGCATCTCCGGTAGTAGCGGGGATGATAGGAAGCCAGGCAATCAGGCCACGGGCAAAGCTAGTGAAACCAAGGAGCCTCGGCATGCAGCACTTGCCACCCAGGACATGCAGGCCACTGACACCGATGAATACAGGTGTCTCATAGTAGAAGAAACTCCTCCTACGCCTCATAACACCTAGGCTCTCAAGTTTTTTCTGGTTTATCGCTTTTACTATTAAGGTCCTTGGTCACAAGGTCTTATTAATTTCTGTTATCTATGTATGGCACAGTAGGCAAACCATTAACAGTTTTATCTGTATAATGTTGGTTTCCTCTCACGAGGCAGCGAAAAAAACTCTTATTGGACTGGTTTCCCCTACGTGGGCAGTCCCATTTTTGTTGTTTTTTGCGAATAATGCCTTTGAATCAGGCTAGAACTGCAGAGGCCTGTGGCTCCATGTACACTATGTTACACTAATATAAATTAATCTTAGAAAATATATATATATATATATATATATATATATATATATATATATATATATATATTTGTAAAATTTAATTGTATTACTGTGAAATGATTGTAATTGTAAAATTTTAACTATAATTGTAATTGCATGTAAAATTCTAAAATTGTAATTGTAATTGTATGTGAAATTGTAAAATTGTAATTGCAATTCTAATTCTAATTCTAATTGTAATTTTAATTGTAGTTGTATGTAAAATATTTGCAAAATTTTAATTGTATTAATGTGAAATGATTTTATTAAAATTTGTAAATTTGTAAATTTGTAATATTGTAAATAATTATAAAATAATAAATCTAGAATAATATGAAATTTTTTAACATAATAAATTTTAGAAAATAATGCAAATAAATTCATGTACTTTAGAATTATCATTATTTTATTATGATATTACATACAAAAAAAAAAAAAAACTTGATATAGTACGCCATTATTTTTGAGATCAACATAATTGCAAATTATCAAGTGAAATGTTGATTTTAACATTAACACAATGTAAATTACCAATTAATTAAAAATACATATTATAATGTTTTGAAGAAAAGATTCTTAGAAGTTATAAGGTAATTAAGTCCTCTTCTTTTTAAAAAACAATCTTAAAAAGTATAAATATTTATGAAATAATACGTGTACCATGTCACTGTCAGTTCTCATGATCACCCTCATTATCTTCCATCTCGCATGGCATTATAACACTATTGTTCTCAAAAATAGGTTATAAAAGATGGATCTCCTTTTCATCCCAATGGGCAATTTCTCAACATAGGTGTCGAAGAGTTATGGATCATCGAACATAGGCTCGCCATTTGAATCGAACATTTCTATGAACTCCTTCTCCTTCTCTCTCTCATATTCTCTAAGCCATTTAGCTAGTGTCGTTATTGGAGGCCTTTGGGTTCTCTCTCCTTTACCGTTGAAAGCAGATGCTGCTCTTATGTAATGGTGTTCTTCTGGGAGGAATACCGTGGAGCAGTCATACATTGGCTTTCATAGGTCGACAAACCATCTAGCTTTCACAGAAGGTCCACAATATTTAAATAAAAAATACCCTTTTGTTACAAGACTTATGAGATTATTTTATACAATTTATATGCATCGCACGTTAAGTAATGTCATGAAGATCAGAACAATTACAACGAATTAAATTACTAGCCTGTGAAATAATATTGTTATGTATATAAACAAATCAATAAACATGTAATTTACGAGAGAAAAATCCTAAGCCTGGATAATCATGTGTCGTGTAAGAACATATGCCATACAACGTAAAACTCATCTTTGCTACAATGGGTCTTAATACATTGTATGCATTTATCCCATCCCATAATTCTTCAATTCATATACCAGTGGTTGTAAGTAGAAATCCATATTCTTCACTTGTCTTCTACCAGGGACTATGAGAGCCAACATAAGATGCTCATTCTTCATGGACAAACATAGGGGGCTATTTCTATTGATCACTACTATAGGCCAAATAGAATAGTTGGTATTTTGAAGGGAATATGGGTTGACGCCATCCATGGCAACACTGAGTCGTAGACTTCGTACTTCATCCTTGAATATTTTTGGCATGTATCATGTATATGCTTCACGACTATTGAATCAGTTTTGATTCACATAACTCCCAACTCAGTTCTTTGTGAGGAATTCTATCCCTACAACATAGGTAATTCGTTGCAACGAAAAATCCTTTGAATCCTTGGGATTATAGGCATGTGCCTCAATATCTTAAAAGGAGGACCATGTGATTTACCCTTACTTTTTTATTTATCATACCTATCATGCCAAAATTTTGGACATATCCCTTTGTCTTCATATTCTCCTCTATATAGAATAAAGTCATTTGGACATGCATGATATCATAGGTACTCAACACCCAACATTTTCAAGAATTTCTTTGCCTCTTAAAAGCTACCGGGCAAGACATTATCACTTGGAAGAACCTTATCTTTGAATAACCTATAGTTGGTGATCATGGAAATTATTAAATGTACATTAATGTCGATATAATTATTAACGTTCATAAAATTTACCATTTTTAATGTTAATTATGTTATTTTATTTCTCAAATTTATGTAAGGGAGGAATTTATGCTAACTTACCTCAAAATTTCTGAGAAACATGCATTCGACAAGCCAAAATTTGCTTTCAAGTTATACAATAACATCATTGTCCCCAACTAGGTAGAATTTGACTGACTGTGAGGTCCAAAGAGAGGGGTGGTGGAAGAAAATTTAAGGCTTTTGAAAAAGGTGTTAGTGATATGAGCATCGTCCCCTAGCTGATCATCGTTTTGGAATGCATATAACAACATTATCTCCATGGTAGTCATATCCCTTATCTAATCATACATACCAACCTCTATTTCGTAGCCTCCATTGCCATCTTGTGAAGAACTACTATTGTTGTAGTCATTCCTAATTGGTAAATTTGGACGTAGTAAGAACTGAATCAGTGGTTGATTCAACCATTCTTCGCATCATTCATCACCAATTTTTTTCTCTTAATTCAACCTTCTCTCAAATTTAAATTATCGTGGGGTACAACAGAAGATGGTAGGTAGGTCTCTCATCATCACTAGAATCCTAATAACTTCAAAAAATATATTTGAACATAATTAGTACAAAATCTATGATATCAACTGGTAACCACGTTGACAATATTGCATGATTATAAACTAGTTTGACATTGAAATAATTACGTTAGTCAATATACCAAAAAATTATAATTATTACCATCATTTTCCTGGAAATGTGGCTAGAAGATGAAATACTATTACAATTGGCAGGTTGTAATGGCTGTCCATTTTCATCTACAAATGCGCCTTGCGTTATGCTACTCTAACGTTTTCGACTTGTTTGAATATTTTTTGCATCTGGACTCGATTTTGAATCTACATGAACCTAAAAATTTGTATACATTATAAATTTTATTAAGCTGATTGACATGAATAAAAAACATAAATTCAATTAGATAACAAAAATATAAATAAAATCAGAAGTAAATATTACATCTCAACATGGATAGGGAGAACTCCCTGATGGATTTTGAGAAATGTTATGGAAGGAGCTAGATTTTGAAGAATTTTCCATTCGATATAATTATGATATTTTCTCCCTGCATTTGAGCAAAATCAACAATAAATTTTAGTGCACACACCTAAAATTAATTTGGGTGCCTTAAAAATGGAGTTATTGTTATCGGTGCTTATATACATATAACCGCACCGGTGTGTTTTAGTTACTGCACAACAGTTTCATGTTATTAACTGACGCACCAGTATGGTGTTATTAATTAACGCACTAGTGACGAAAAGCCACAAATAAAAAAAAAAATGCAACTTTATTTTTTTTAAGTGAAAAAAATAGTTGTAAATTGAAAAATGGGTGAAAAAATATTTTCAAAAATCTAATTTCATAAAGAAGTTCTTTAAATACTAAACACTTTTCATTATTTCGCTACTTTTGCAGAAAAAATCAGCCAGAAATTTCACAAGACATACCTGGTGCAAGAGAGCATGAGTACATTGCGGAGCAGCGAAATAATTTCGAAGGAAACTATTCAGACATTCAAAATTTCAAACCTCTCGTGATTCAAACCCTGCAACATATAATTTCAAATGATCTCATGGTTAAAAAAAAATTGTTTTTTTTTTCCATTTTCTGCATTTTTTTTTACATAGTAAGTAAAAAATGTAGATTTGTTGTTCATTTAAAAAAAAAAAGCAAAATAAACAAAAACAAAAAAAAAAACAAAGAGAATCCATTTTACCCTAAACCATTTATTATTTTTATTTCTGCCCTTGCTTCTTTGTGTTTCTATGATTTTAGAATTAGGGCTTTTCATTTTAGATTTATAGGGTTTTTATTCATATATATATATGCCTATGATATCTAACACACAAGATAAATTGCATAGTGGGATCCCAATCCATGTCGGCCCTTGCGTGGATTTTTAAAAATATGATTTTTTTTAATTGGTGCACCCTTTGTAACCTAGTGCACCAGTGCACTGGCTTATCATAGTGCACTGAGCATGTACTGTTTGATAAAAAATTTGAAAACAATTTTTTTTAATCCACGCGCCATCTCTAAAATAGGGCACTGGTGCACTTTTCCATTATAGCGCAAGTACTGTTTGGCAAAAAAAAAAAATTATTTTGTGTTAATCAGTGCACCATGTAACATATAATGCACCCGGTATCCTTGCTAACAAAGAGCATCATATGGTAGTCCCCTGTTTGCGCGGGGCGTTTATAAGAATAGGTTGCACCACCCCCTCCATAACACCATATGCTACAAAAACTAAAAATAGACATTTTTTTATTATTTTCTTTGTGTTAATGAGTGCGGTGATTAACATATAATGCACCGATGCTCCTTGTTGACATAGAGCACCGTATGGTGCTTTATACTGTTTTGGCGATGCGTTTATAAGAACACGACGCATTGACCTTGGTGCATACATCATGAAAAGAACATTGGTTTCTTAATATTATTTTTTTACCTGAAAATTTTATGATCTATTTATAAAATATATTAATGAATGATATGGTATAGGTTTCATATTGAAAAATAAATGACTGACAGGAGATCAATTAACAAAAATACTGATAACATATCAAGAAAAGAAAAAAATGCAAGTTCCTTGTAAATTCTTTACAAAAAAGTGTTATTTTTGAACTATATGTAGGTTTAAATATTATGTATTGCTTACTGTGTATCATGCAGATCCACAAAATGACAAAGCTTGATAAGATTATTTCTGATCTAGGACCAGAAGAGCATAAAATCTTGATGAAAAAATTGCAAAACGATGAATCAAGTGAATGACAAAATACTATCAATCCAATATGAGTTTCTTTTTTTAATTTTCATCAATAATATACTTAAAATTATTAGATAACATGTTTCAAAAAATCTATCAATTCACATTTTTTTAATGTTCTAAAGGGACCAACAAATCAGAAAAGGAATGTTATTCTAAAAAAAGAAAAAAAATAGAACATGCAAATGAAAAAGAATTTCTCCTTAGCTCATCTGGAGTGGTGCTGGAGGTTAACGAAAAGGGGATTTTTTTTTACAAAATTTTGAGGGATCTATTGGAATTAATGTATAGATGTTATTTCCACTTATAACGCAAAAAAAAAATCCAATGATTCCAAGAACCAAATTTCATTTAAACTACAGGAAGGGTTTCCAAAGAATTGGTCAATGAGACATGTCATAATTTTAATAGAAAAACATACAACAACAAAAACGAAGGAATGAAAAATTAATATTACTTTAAATGTCTCTCTAGAGTTATTTATAAATATATCATTTATAAATATCACTTTTGTTATATTTACTTTTCATATATCAATATAAAAACTAAATAGTTTATTGTCATCTTACGTTTTCAGGAATATTATGAAAATCTTAAAACATGAACGAGCTCATACGAGAAATATACCAATAGGAATGCCCAAAAAGGTGTACAAGGAGATGGTGAAAGAAATGGACAAAATTGCATCGCAGGAGGAGCCATATCAACAACAATGTTCTTCAAATGTAATATGTAATCATTGTATTTTTCAATCATTAGGTACAATAAACAATCAATTCAGCATTAAATGTTAATTTTCAAGTATTTTATTAGAGAAAATAAAAGAAAATGGAACCCATTCAACACATAAAACAGGACGACAAGGAAGAAAATTGTTGATATCTAAGTTTGTGAGTAATTTTTACTTCCTTCTAACAAATTAACTAGATTTCATTTTTTTTATATTTTAAGTTGTTTTACAACAATCATCATTCAATGTCTTCAAACAGGTGCTAACATACAAACAAGAACCAGTAGATGGATTGATTGACATTAGGTTAAATATGGGTTGTGAGTATATGTTGGCATATCATAAATCAATTGAGGAATTGGTAAGCATCTATCAATCTTGTTTTACTTAGCTCCGTTTATAATTAATAGAACAAAAATAAATTTTATATTAAATATATGATATGTTATGGGGTATAAAAATTGTAGGAATGAAAGTATGGAACTGCGCCAACAGATGGAATCTTGAAAGATGACATGAAATTAGGTTTTGAAAGAATGTGTATAGTTCATGAGTCAATTGTTGCTATGGTACGTGATTTATTTTCAATTTACATGGATGTATATCTTTAATATTGAAATTTTCATTATTCTCACAAATGTATGTACACTCATTACAGTTTATTTTTATGTTTGTAGATGGAAGGTGAAGAAGAAGAAAACAATCAATACCGTGAAAAAAACATTCCTCAAAATAACCCAAGTCATGGAAGTAGCTCGATGAGTGACAATTGTTCAAGCGAAGAATGATGATGACTATGTTTGGATATCAAAGCAAGGCATTGTATTTTGTGAAATATTTTTCTGTGAAATCAGACATTTTGTTTAATGTAATGAACATAATGTCACAATTGAAAGAAAAAGGGATACCAATAAATGTCCCATTTTGTATGACAAATATTTTCTTATTCATATATATATATAATAAAATATGTTTTAATTTATTCTATTGTGTTCTCCATTGTCGCTGTGAAATGTAACACCACTAGTTAAATTTATGGATGATTAAATATTATAATGAAGAGATGTGAAATCTGATGATATGATATAACAAATTAATCCAAACATCACATTCAAATGCACTAATAAAAAATTAATTGATATGAATACTGTTATAAGATATTTTTCGTCTTTTGATGAATAATGAATTTTAAAAAATCACAATAATTATGAAATGATATAACAAATTAATCCAAACATCACATTAAAATGCATTAATAAAAATTTAATTAATATCAATACTGTTATAAGATATATGTCAACTTTTGATGAATAATGAATTTTAAAAAAATCACAATAAATGCACTCTCACAGGTCAATGTTTCAAAAAAATGCAAAATGAACACCAGTGCATGTCACTTACTATACACCAGTGTGTTTGTATGATACAGCACACCAGTGCATTTCTACGACCTATGGGCACCGCAAAAATACCAATACCAATTATAAATCTCGGTGCATTTGTGCGATGCTGCACACCGGTGCATTTATGTGAGACTACTCACCAGTGCATTTGTACGACCTTTGGGCACCACACAAATACCAATACAAATTAGAACAATTGGTATGTTTGTATGATACTATGCAATGGTGCTTTTGTATGACCTATGGACACTTTAAAAATATAAATACGAATTAGAACAATCGGTGTGTTTGTGTGATACTGCGCATAGGTGCATTTCTATAATACTATGAACTAGTGTGTTGAAATGACTTATGGGCACCGCACAAATACCAATACCAATTAGAACGACCAGATGTGTTCTATCACCTACAGTGTGCCTGGTGCAGTTTTGTACCCTTATGGCCCAGTGCATGCATCTTTGACCGCCCTGGGTCGACTATCTAGATGACACGCTCCAGTGCGTTAACACATGGGTAGCGCACCGATGAAAAAAAATTCGCAATAACCTCCAACTACCCATTTTTTTTATTTGTCTAGAAATTCCATTAGAAGCTCCACCAAAACCTCTGTTACCGAAAACGGATGTTGTAGAAAATATTTTTTTGACAATTTTGGCCAATTTTATAACACTAAAAACCTCCTTTATAACCTCATTTAGAGGGTCTTTTCCTTGTAGTTTTTTGGCCCAAACCAATGGATCTCTTTCATTGGGTTTTTACCAACTGGACCATGAACTGTGAAATCTATCTGTATTCCAAGGGGTTTTTAATAGTTAAGTTCCCTTCCTCGGAAGCCAGAGACATCATTCTCAGGGTTGGACTGTGGTTTTGGGGCTCCATCGGACCCTTCATCACACTGTGGTCCCCAAACATTGACGCAAACACGATGGAGATAACCATAATTCTAGTTTGGGTCCAATTGTATAATCTATCGCTTCATTTTCGGAATGAATATGTTTTAAAATGCATTCGGAACGTCCTTAGGAGATACAATAAAACAGACACCCAACGATTGAAGGAGAGAATATTCACCTTCACATGAATCTGCATGGAAGTGGATCTCAGCAAGGGGCTACCAGAAAGAATACATTTGATTCATAACCAAAAAAATGGAAACAACACCTTGATTATTAAAAAAGTGCATTTAGATGTAGAATATAGAGGAAAATCGGTCATTTACAAAACACAAGTCCAAATGAAAAATGAGAAAATAGGAAAAATAAGAAGATAGGGAAAGAAACCAAAGGATCGAAATTTCCCTTTGGTAGACCAGAGCATGAGGCATAATAATAAGAGGATGTATCCATCCCAAATGATATTAAATAGACAACAACCGATCCGAGGGTACAATATCATGCAATACGAGATCCATTTGTGCTTAACACGACAGTTCATCCATCACACTCCACAGTTGATCATACGCCAACTCGATCGGTAGTAAGTTCAAGAGAAAATAAAAGATAGCATTTGTCTGAAAGCTTAGATAAAGAAAAAACCACAAGGAATAATGAGTTGGCCTAGGTTTCTTCTTTCTTGCATTCGGAGACTTGGCAAATTGTCAAAAACATAAAAGGCAAATGCGAAAAACCCAACCCTGCTGGAAATATGTAATTTTTAATATTTTATCTTCATCTATTAACCTCACTATGCTGTGTGCTTGAGCACACAAGCCCTTTGGGCATCTTGAATGCTTAACTGCATCTACAAAACGTAACTTTTCTTTTTTCATTAATAGAAAGTTGCAGATTTTTTCTTTGGAAAAAAAAAACATGATAGTAAATCCCAATAATAAAACTATAATATTAAAACCCTAATATTAACACCCAATATTAAATACGGTAAATATAGGGTTCACCAAGCTTGTTCATGGTCAACAATTTGAACAATGACTATCAAGGTTGACTTTGTTTTTCTATGTTGTCTAATATGCGTGACTATGTTTTACTAATTTGGGGTTTGCTTTTAATGTTAGGATTTTAGTATTTGGGTTTTCTATGTTCACCCTCTTTAAACAACACTCACTATGTTTTGACTATTAATGATTATGTTTAAGTATTGTTTGACTATTGTTGACAACAATTGAATATATTTTTCCAAATTTAAACATCGCTAACTATGATTTTTTCTATGGTTAATAATTGTATCACTTTGCCTCATCATAGTTTGACCATGGTTGATTATGAATGCCTATGGTTGAATATGATCTGACCATGGCTTGCCTATGTTCAACCATAGTTAAATATGATTGACTATAGTTGACCATGGTTTCAATATGGGTACACAATGGTTGCCTATATTTTGACCATCGTTATAGACCCTAATATTACACCCAATATTATAAAGTCAATATTAAGCCCTAATATTAAACACTAATTTATAATTGTCATAATGTGACTTTGAAAAATTTGTAACATAATTTAATATTGTGAAAATGATTGTCTTAGTGATTATCACAATACGACAATGTTTATCACAATCGAATGTTGGATAAATTATTGTAGGATTTTCACATCACAACATGTTTGATTATTAAAACCCTAACATTAAAAACCCAATATTGAAATGAAATATTAAAATCCTAAGATTAAAACTAAATACTAAAAACACTATAACCTAATAGTAAATCCCAATACCAAACCCATAATATTAAAACCAAATATTAAATATGATAAACATAGGGTTGACCAAGCTTGGTCATGGTCAAATATTTAAACAATGACTATCAAGGTTGACTTTGTTTGTCTATGTTGTCTAATATAGTTGACTATGTTTTACTAATTTTGGTGTTTGGTTTTAATTTTAGGGTTTTAATATTAGGGCTTTTCATGTTCACGTTTTTTGAACAAGACTAACTATGTTTTGACTTTGAATTACCATGTTTAAGGATTATTTGATTAAGTTTGACCATGGTTGACTACATCTATCCATGTTCATCATGTTTAAACATCACGAACTATGTTTTTATCTATGGTTAATAACTATATCACTATGCTTGGCCATGGTTTGACTATGGTTGATTATGAATAACTATGGTTGATTATGATATCAGTATGATTGTCGTCATTTGATCATGGCTTTCCTAGTTCAACCATAGTTGGATATGAATCACTATAGTGAATCATGGTTTCAATATGGTTACATAATGGTTGGTTGTATTTTGTCTATGGTTTGTCTATAATTTATAAAACCTAATGTTATAGACCATGATTTTACTATGGATTTTCTATAGTTGATGATGATTTGACTATGGATACCATTGCAATGGTAAATTTTCATGGTTAACCATGGCTTGACTATAGTCAATCTTGACCATGCATTATAGGCCTGATCAAAGGCTCAATATTAAGCTCAAAAATGAAAGTGCTCAGAAATTCTCAAAAATAGAACGAAAACAAACATCTCATCCCCGGGAATCTAGCGTAATTGGTTTTATAAAAAATCGAATCCATATGAGGAAGTTACGTCCTGTTGTTTTTTTCCTAATGACACTATGACAAGTGTCACTACAGGATTCGTCAGTGAACTTTGGAGGTGAAATTTTTTTAAAACTTCTCCTAAGGTTGATTGAGAATTTATTTTGGATTGGAATGGTCCTACCAGCGCCTCACATGTGGTGCAACAAGGGGCCGCCATGTGCCCCCTCTGGTGGACCCCCTCCAAAGTCTATATCGAATTTAAATGGTGGAATGTTGGTTTATTGAAGTTTGAATTATATTTATCATATCCAAAGTTTGAAACTATGGATAGGGTGCATACAAATTCGAGTTGAAATGTTTAATTAACGAGAGTTTCAACCTTCGGTATGGGCAATGTTATGTGGTAAAAAAATTGTGTGCGGGGCTCGGGGTCGAACCCACGACCTACCCCACAAAAACCAATCGCATTACCACCACACCACTATGTTGGGACTTAACAGTATAAGGTCCCAACTTATATTTAATATTTATCAGCTTCTATGCTGAGGTTTTAGAAGGGTCTAGCCATGCCGGCCAACTCCCTCCCCATACAACTAGGCTACGAAGACCACAAGTGGAGCAGAAGCTAATACGACGAATTTTAAAGTTTAATTTCAGGTTAATTAAATATAATGCAGCATTAAAGGTTGTAAACCATGTTTATGTTAAATTATGCTAATGTGTTGTCAAGCCATGCTTATCCGCTTATAACTGTGATTAATTGCTAATTAAACCAGAGTTTTAAATAGCTTTGGGTTTAGTAGACTCCACTAGTTTCAGCAAAATCCCTATTTTGATTGTGCTAATTGGAGTTCTCTCCAATTTTGGGGAAGGATTCTAGGGAAAAAGTAAATGAAGCATATCTGGAGTAATTTTGAACCAATTTTGGCTCAGGAAGAGGCATTCCTAGTATATTTTGAGGTTTTGGACACAATGGAACAAGTTTCAGGAGGAGTAGGTGAATGTAAACATCAATGTTTTTCACAATTGAGCTAATACAAAGGCCCAAGCCATGGAAGCTCGACCAATGAGGTGTAGCCCAGGAGGGGTGAACTCCTTCATGAAAATAATGTGTTAATGGATCAATTGTGATGGTTTTATGTGTGTTTGTTTTCTTCTGTTCAACATTAAGTTTCAGTTTTTTTATGTTCAATAATTCAATATAATATTGATACATTTAATTGTTAAACAACCATAAACACATCAATAATCCCATGCACATGAAGCAAATATCAGCATTTTTAATATAAATCCGAAGACAAAATTAGCACAGCAAAAATAACATTCAAATTTAGATCAATATGGTCTCAAAACAATGGTCATTGTCTTGATTTTCTTGAATTTTGTGCAAATATGGTTTTAATGGTTGCAAATTTTTTATGCTTACAAGGTTGAAGTTACAGAGAGGACAAGGGAAAGTATTGTTTTCTAGTCATGAGGTTAGGACCAGTAAAAGGAGAGCTATACGAGCACAATATATACGAAAATTTTCACACCTAGCTACACCTGAAGCACCTCAAGTTTTATCTCCAACTAATATTGAAGAGGTACAAGTGGCACCAGAAGCTGAGTTGATTGAAGAAGTACAAGTTGCACCAGAAGATGAGCTTGAATCCATAGCCATCATGTCAGCTGTAGCAGAGACTGAACACGTTTCAAAAGAGGAAGCATTCAAGAATGATTTCTATGACCTAAATAAGAGGGTTAGGATCCTCTTTGAAGAGAACAACACCAGGATGGTTGGAGAGAATTCTAGGTCTCCACATGGATAGGGAACCTCAGAAGGAAATAATGATGAAGAGAAGGATTGAAAGGGAAGTGGAGGAAGCCTCCTTCATCTCCATCATCCTCATCATCATCCTCATCTTCTCCATTAGCATCATCTTCCACTTCCAACACAAAAACCACCCATACTCATTCAAAAACCCCAAAAGGAAAAACCCCGTTACTCAAATTGGACATTAAGTTTGAACTTCCCATTTACAATGGTGAGGTAAATGCAGATAAGTTTGATAATTGGATCTGTAAATTGGAGGTTTATTGCATAATTCAGAACCTACAAGAAGATGACATAAAGATCTAGTTGGCTTCATTAAGCCTAAAAGGAGCAGCACTAATCTGGTGGGAAGAAAACGTTCCAGAGGAAATGTGAATCCATGGTAAGATATCCATTTATTAGGTTGAGTTTATTTCTTCAATTAAAAGATAGATTTATCCTTTAGCTTACTTGCAAAAATCCATTATGATTTGGAAAAAATTTAGGCAACTCATGGGTCAAACAGTTCAAGAATATACCCAGGAAAAGGGATTTGTTCTTAGGAATAAACTTGAATTCCCAAGACACACTCTTGAAATACATTAGACATTTACATTCCTATTTGAGACATATTATCATTATGTTTAACCCAAGAAATTTAGATGACGTTTGTGTGCAAGCCACATATATTGAACCAGGGGGAAAGAACATTCAAGAAGAGGGTAGTAAGAAGAATTCATTTAAGGGTAAGGGAAAATAGAAGGGAGGAAAATGGAAGGGAATGAAGAATGCAAGTGTTAAGAAATAAGGGGAGAAAAATACATGCAAACATTGTTCGCAAGAGGGGCATGATGAAGCTCACTGTTGGAAACAACATCCCGAACTAAGGCCTAAGAAACCAAACAACAAGGGGAAAGAAAATATGACTTCCACCACACAACGTGATCTTGGATCTGAATCCGGTGATGAGACCAAGATTATCGTTAGAAAATTATATATTACATTACAGAGCAATGCAACACATAAAATATGCAGAAAACACAAGAACACAGAACACATAAAACCAAAGAGACATAAATATATGTGATTCACCCATTTTGGGCTACATCCACCCCGAAAAACTAGTCCTTCCTTTCTATTATCTAGCAAAATGAAGAGATGCACCCTACAGCAGATCTGCTGTAATATTCTCTCTCTTCTCTAACGGTCTCCGTATCTGTTTCTCACTCTGAGAATTACACATACAATGCACAAATACAATAAAATACCCTCATACAAGTAAGGGATTGCCTTCTAGGGAAAAAAAACCCTAAAATAAACGTAACTTCTAGAGTCCTATCATCTGCCTAATGAACAGCCCAAATTGACTAGAAATTACTATACTTTCACAAGGAAATTTTGCATATGTTTTTAACTTCGGGGATGCTACCCCTGAAATCCCCCGCCAGGGGGGGGGGCTCCATAAAGTCGTAGTCGCCGCCCCCTGGACCCCCCAGGAAATGTTTATTTATGGGAAGAACTGTCACCCCATTAAGATATACGGGTCTAATGTTGTGATACAAAATAAACAAGATAATCAGGCTCCACACCCAACAATCTCCCACTTGGAGACTGATCATAGCAACTTCGTCGCTCTTCATTTGTTGGACAATGACTCTTATTTGGACCTGGGTGTTTCTCATCTTTATCGTCATCCTTGAAGACCAATTGAAATTGAGCATATTCTCAGTTTCTCCGTGGTTACAACTTTTGTAAGCATATCTCCAGGATTCTGGATAGTGTGTATCTTTTGCAGCTTCAACAGTCCATATTCCAATACTAACTCTATGAAATGGTACTTGAGATGTATGTATTTATTCATGGAATGAAATGCTGAGTTCTTTACAAGATGAATGGCACTTTGGCTACCACTGTATAACATGCCCATATCATGCTTCTTACCTCATTCATCCATAAACCTTTGTAACCAAATCATTTCTTTACTAGCCTCTGTAGCAACAACATACTCTGCTTCTTTTGTTGAAAGTGCAACAACACTTTGGATTTTCGAAACCCAACTGAAAAATTTTCCACCTACAGTAAATACATATAGTGTAGTGCTCCTCCTCCTGTTATCTTTGTCACCTGCCATATCTGCATCAACATATCCCCGTAGAGCAATTTTTGAACCATCAAAGCATAATGCTTGATTTCTAGTACCTCTCAGATATTTTAGAATCCACTTCACTGCCATCCAATGTTCTTTTCCTGGATTTTTCATGTACCTTCTTGCAACTCCCACTGCATATGAAATATCAGACCTTGTGAAGACCATTGCATACATTAAGCTTCCAACTACTGATGCATATGGAAATTTAGACATATAATCCATTTCTTCTTGGGTCTTGGGGCACATATCCTTACTAAGTTTGAAATGGCTAGCAAAAGGTGTACTAACTGGTTTTGCATTCTTGATATTAAATCTTTTCAACACCTTTTGTATGTACTCATTCGGAGACAGTGTTAATTTGTGATTTTTCCTATCTCTAGTTATTCTTAGACCAAGGATTTGTTTTGCAGCTCCCAAATCCTTCATTGCAAAGGAATTTTCCAATTTTCTTTTGAGCACATTTATTTCCTGCATGTTAGACCGTGCAACAAGCATGTCATATACATACAATAACAATATAATATAGCTTCCATCATTTTTCTTTTTTCATATAAACATAATGATCAGAGTGACATCTACTATAACCTTGTTCAAACATAGACCTATAAAATTTTAGATACGACTGCCTTGGAGCCTGTTTTAAGCCATATAATCTCTTCTTTAGCCTACACACTAATTTTTCTTTCCCTTAGACCTCATATCCTTCTCGTTTCTGCATATAGATCTATTCCTCCAAATCTCCATGGAGAAATGTTGTCTTTACATCTAACTGTTCAAGATGTAAATCTTCCACTGCTACAAGACTTAAAATAGTTTTGATTGAAGTCATATTAACAACAGGAGAAAATATTTCATCAAAATCAATACCTTTCTTCTATGCAAACCCCTTCACCACAAGTCTAGCTTTGTACCTCTGTTTTCCTCCATCTTCTTCCTTCAGCCTGTAAGCCCATTTATTCTGCAATGTAGTTTTACCTACAGGAAACCTGACTAAGTCCCAAGTCTGGTTATGCATTAAGGAGTCCATATCTTCTTCCATTGCTAGCTCCCACTTCTTCCTGCTTTCAACCTGCATTGCTTCTTCATAACATTCAGGTTCACCATAATTAGTCAACAATAAATAATATAATGAAGGAGAGCATCATTCAGGGGGGTCTACTAATCCTGGTAGATCTTCTAACACCACTTTCAGCTATTTGAGGTGCATGTTGGTGTTGTGGTGGTTTCTATTGCTATAGCTGTTGATTATTACTATTTTTAGGCACCTTTACTTTTTTTGTGATTTCATCAAGAACTGTGTATTCTTTGTTTTCTTTTTCTTATTTCTTTTCCTGTAACTGATTCTTATACAAGACCTTTTCATTGAATATTACATCTCTGCTCCTAATGATTTTGTGATTTTCATAATCATATAAGCGATAACCAAAATCATTAACACCATATCCAATAAAGGTACATTTCCTTGATTTTGCCTCAAGATTTGTTATATTTTGTTTATTAATATGGAAAAAGGCCTCACAGCCAAAAGGCTTTAAAAAAGAGTAGTTTAACTTTTTACCTGTCCATGTTTCCTCTAGAATACCACCATCCAAGGAACTTGAAGGCCCTCTTTTTATTAGATAAATAGAAGTATCTACAACATCTACCCAAAATTGTAAAGGCAATCCTGCATGCAATCTCATGCACCTTGCACGCTCCATGATTGTCCTATTTATCCTTTCTGAAACACCATTTTCTTGTGGTTTTCTTAGAACTGTCTTCTCTCTACGAATTCCATGCTCTAAATAGTACCTATCAAACTCTTTGCTGTAATATTCACCTCCATTGTCCGATCTGAGACACTTCAACTTCTTTCCTGTCTCAATCTCAACCAAAACTTTCCATTTCTTGAAAGTATCAAATACATCAAATTTATTTTGAATATAATAAATCCAAGTCTTTCTAGTTGCATCATCAATAAAAGTAACATAATAATGAGAGCCACCGAGAGATGATACCTGAGTAGGTCACCATACATCTGTATGCACAAGCTCTAATTTTTCACTCTTGTTTTCTTTCCCAACTCTCAGAAATCTGACTCTCTTCTGTTTTCCATAAATACAATTCTCACATAAATCCAAATCAACAGTCTTCAAACCAAGCAAAAAATTTCTTGAGTGAAGAATCTTCATCCCCTTCTCACTTATGTGTCTGAGCCTATGATGCCATAATGATGCATCTTCTCCTTTGGAATTTAAAGCTTTAACAGAGTTAGAAATACCATTACATAAATAAAATGTACCAACCTTTTTGCCTTTTTCTCTTACCAGGGCTCCTTTGGTGACTTTCCAAGTTTTATCTGTGAAAGTTGTCACACAACCTTCACCGCCTAACTGCCCCATTGAAATCAGATTTTTCTTCAAATCTAGAACATGCCTTGCCTCCTTTAATAGACATTGGTTTCCATTCTGTTGTTTTACAAGAACTTTACCCATTCCAACAATTTTACAGGGTTTATCATCACCCAAACGAACTTGTCCAAAATCTCCTTGAACATAGTCATGAAAATATTTCTTATCAGGCGTGACACGAAATGAGGCCCCTGAATCTACCATCCAAGAATTAGTAACATTTTCTAAATAAATAATCAAAGAATATTGTAACACATTACCTGTCACATTTTCTTCATGATTTTTTTTTTTTTGTGCATCCCCTTCTTTTTCCTTCTGAGATCTACAGTATTTCTTCAGGTGTCCTTTCTTTTCGCATTTCTAGCATACTATCCTCGATCTAGACTTGGATCTACCTTTCCTTGATTCACTGCGATATCTTGAGCTCTTTCCTCTTTCCATTATTCTTGCCCTAGACTCTGCACTCAAAGAATTACCTGATGTCCGACTAGAGATTTTCCATCGCATTTCCTCGCTAAGGATAGCACTGACAATGTCATCAAATTTTAAAGTACTAGATCTAGAGACAGAGTTACTAATGGCCATAACTAAACCTTTCCATCTTTTTTGCAATGAGCATAGAAATAAAAGAGCCCTAACTTCATCATCAAAGTTTACCCCTATAGAACTTAACTGACTAGTAACTGTATTAAAATCATTTAAATGGTCTTCAATAGATCCACCTTCCAACATCTTCATATTAAATAAACATTTCATAAGAAATACCTTGTTTGAGGCCGAGGGTTTTTCATATAGTTTCGCCAACACCTTAATCAAACCCTCTGTTCTTGTTTCCTTCAAAATATTGAAGGCTACCAATGCTGCAAATCACAACTATACTGTTCCGAGTGCCTTTCTATCGATAATCTCCCATTATGCATCTGTCATAGCCATCAGCTTCTTTGTTTTTCCACTCAATGGTAGGTACATATCTTTCTGATACAAATAATCTTCCATTTTCATCTTCCACAGAGGGAAGTTTTGGCCGTTAAATTTCTCCACCTTAAACTTACCATCTTTCTCCATTGCTCCCACTCGAACGAGGAAAAATTCTTTCCTATGAGTTTATCAGCCAAATAAACCTCCGGCTCTGATACCAGTTGTTAGAAAAATATATATTACATTACAGAGAAATGAAACACATAAAATATGTGGAAAACACAAGCACACAGAACACATAAAACTAGAGAGACACAGATATATGTGGTTCACCCAGTTTGGGCTATGTCGACCCCGAATAGTCAGTCCTTCCTTTCTATTATCCAGCAAAATGAAGAGACACACCCTACAACAAATCCGCTATAATATTCTCTGTTATCTCTCATAGTCTCCCTATCTGTTTCTCTCTCTGAGAATTATGCATACAATGTACAGCCACAATAAAATAACCTCATACAAGTGAGGGGTTTCCTTCTAGAGCAAAAAACCCTGAACTAAACATAACTTCTACCATTAGATCATCTGCCTAATGAACGACCCAAATTGAATACAAATTACTATACTTTTACGAGGAAATTTTACATCTATCTTTAGCTTTGGGGGTGCTGCCCCTGAAAACCCCTACCAAGGGGGGCCTCCATAAAGTCACAACTGCCCCCCTTGGACCCCCCAAGCAGTTTTTAATTATGGGTGGCATTGCTTCCCCATTGAGATATAAGGGTCCAATGCTATGATACAAAATAAAAAGATAATCAGACTCCACACCCAAAAATTATAGTCATGGTAAGAAATGAAAAATAATCCATAACAAACATTAGTTCCTCAAATTATCACAACAACACTCCAAATAAAGAAACAAGGATACAGTTGGTCCATGTAAGGGTGATTTCAAATCATACAATGATTGATGCATTATTTGATAGTGGGTCATAAGAAAACTTGATTTTAGAAGATTTGGTCAAGAAGGTTAACCTTGAAACTATACCACATCATAAGTGATATCCTTTGGGTTGGATAGTCAAGAATGCCAATTTATAGGTTAGAAGGAAATTCATATTCCGGTTTTTCATTACTGAAAATTTGTTGATGAAGTTGAGTTAGATGTGGTTCCACTTGAAATTTCAAGAATTATCTTCGGAAGTCCATATTTGTATGACACGAAATCGTTATTGTATATCCATGAGAACAAATATAATTTTCTCAAGGATGGCGTGGAGTATATTGTGAGATCTCATTGCAAAAAGCTGAATGTTTCTTTAGTTAATGCGGGACAGATGAAGAGACTAGTTAATGCAAGTAAAAATTATGTTCTTCTCATGATTAATAAAAAGGATGATATGGACTATGAATATTTTGAAGGTTGTGATGGAAAATTAAAATTTGATTTGTTTGATGTTGTAAGTCAACATGGCGATATGTATCAGGAACCAAATGTGTTACCTCCCAAGAGGGGAATTCAACATGAGATTCAACTCCAGCAAGTTGTTCCACTTCAAAACATTGGCATGTATCACATGTCAATCATGGACAGTATTGAAATCAAGAAGAAAATCCAACAATTTTTTAACAATGGTATCATATGCCCATCTACTTCTCCATGTGGTTCACCAATTTTTTTGGTACCAAAGAAGGATGGGGCTTGGTGCATGTGCGTGGATTTCCGTGCACTAATTAAAATCACAGTAAAGAATCACTATCCACTCCCAAGAATTGATGGTTTCCTTGATCTTTTAAGGTATTCCAAGTATTTCACTAAGTTATACCTACAAATTGGTTATCATCAAGTTATAATACCTCAGTAGGACATTTGTAAAACTACATTTAAAACTATACAAGGATTGTTTGAGTGGCTAGTTATGCCATTCAGTCTAACCAATGCTAAAACTAATTTAATGAGAGCTATGAATGATTTATTAAGACCATTTTGATATGACTTTGTAATTTTTTACTTAGATGACATTTCTGTATCGAGCAAATGAGGAGATGAACATGTCATGCATATGATCAATGTACTTGATGTGTTGAAAAAAGGGGAGTTATTTTTAAATATGTGGAAGTGTGAGTTTGGAAAGACTTATTTACTGTATTTGGGACACTTTGTTGGAGGAGGTTAGCTGAAAATAGACCCTTCCAAGATTTAGGTCATTGTGAATTGGCCCAAGCCTAAAATAGTTACAGAGGTAAGAAGATTTCTTGGGGCAACACAACATTGGAGGAAATTCATTGCAAATTTTTATTCCATTCCAGCTCTATTACATGAATTGAAAAGTGTCAAGAAAGTCTTCCATTGGGGAGAGATGTAGCAAAAAACATTTTATTCTTTAAAAAAAAATATCAGTTCAGCACAGTTATTGGCTCTTCCAGATCTTAGACAACCATTTGAGATCCAAACAGATGCTAGTGATTATGCCATGGTACCAGTTGTCATGCAACATGGTAAGCCCATTTTGTTTCATTCTAAAAAATTTAATGGAGTTGTGACTAGCTATCCCACCTATGAAAAAGAGTTCTATGCATTCATACAAAGTGTAAAGAAATGTAAGTACTATTTTATGGGGAAGGAGACCATTATCCATACCGACCATCAGCCATTGGAGTATTTACAGTCACAATAAAAGTTGCAGCAATCAAGACACTTCATATGGATGGGATTTCTACAAAAATTCCATTTGGTTATCAGTCATAAAAAGGGAATCTACAATAAGCTAGCTTATATGCTTTCTAGGCCTATTGTAAATTCATCTATTATACTCAAGCACAATTCAATTATGCATGAATGTTACATTCAACGATATGCATATGATAGTGATTTTCAAGATGTGTATAAAATATTGAGTCAAGAAAACCAAATTGAAGAGTTAGATTATCATGTACATAATAGTTTGTTGCATCACTTGGGGAAGTTATTTATTCCATAGGGAGAAAGAAAAAGTATCATAAGGGAGGCACACCCTTCATTGATTGCTAGACATTTCGGTGTAGGCAAGATGGTAGCACATCACCAAAGGTATTGTTATTGGCCACGCATGATTGATAGTGTATCTTATTTAATTAGAGAATGTTCTTTGTGTGCAATAAGTAAGCCTAGAAATAGGAAACTAGGATTGTACACTACACTTCCGGTGCCTTCACGTCCTTGGGAGAGTATCTCAACAGATTTTGTAGGAGTTCTTCCAATGTCAAGGAAAGGTCAAGATTACTTGTATGTAATTGTAGATAGGTTCAGAAAAATGTGTCTTTTGATACCATGTAAAAAACAAATTATAGCGGAACAAACAACTCATCTTTTCGATGGACACTAAGTTGAAGAAGAGTACAGTCTTCCATCTGAAAACATATGGTCAGATCGAGTTTATTAACCAGATATTCATTCACCTTATTAGAGGTTATTGCAGCAAACATCACAAGTTGTGGGATGAACAGTTGCACTACATTCAACATGCATACAACACGGCAAAGCATTCTTCCATAAGCACATCGTCGTTTGATTCATGTGTTGGTTACTTGCCAAGATCTCCTCTGGACTTCATATTTGAGAAATATGTCGCTATTTGTGGTCATAGAGACATAGATAGACCATGGAATTTCATTGAGCAAATTAACTTGGTACATCACACAGTACAATAACAGCTTGAAAAGAGTCAAAGCAGCTACAAGGTAAGGCATGATAAACACTGTGTTGATCACAAATTCCAATTTGGTGATGAATTTTGGTTATATATCAACAAATTAATAATTCAAGGGGAAGGTAAAAATATTAATCCAATCCATTATGGTTGTTTTAAAATTCTGGAAAATGTTAGTAACAATGCATTTAAGCTGGATTTTCCTCCTTATATGCAAAGATTCTGTGTTAATGTTGAGAACTTGATATTGTTTTAGCATCCATTGATTGATGATCGAGAACATGTTCAGCTGCGATCAATAGATTATTTCTTGCCAGAATATCTTGATAAGAAGAGGGAATGTCGAATACATTAGAGTGAGACTCAAGGGACAAAATACATCCAAGGCCAAATGGATGGAGATTGAGAAGGTGAGGGAATTGTATCGTCACCTGCTGAACAATTGATATTATATGTTGGGGTCAAAAATGCTTCTAATGGGGAGGAATGATCACAGGCTCAATATTAAGCTAAAAAATGAAGATGCTTAGAACTACTCCAAATCGGAACGACTGCGAATAACTCGTGGCCAGAAATCCAATAAAATTCATTTCATAAAAAATCGACTCCATATGAGGAAGTTATGTAATGTTGTTCATTTTCCTAAAAAGCTAAAAAAAGTGTAGAACATGAAAAAAGGATGACATGGAAGCCCAGTCAGCATACAAGGTATATTCTAAGAATATTCTTTAGTTTTTGTCCAATGACACCATGACAAGTGTCACAAAAGGATTCACTATTGAACTTTGGAGGTGACATTTTTTTACAACTTCTCCTAAGGTTGAATGATAATTTTTTTTAGATTAGAATGGTCCAACCAGAGTTGGACACGTGGTGTAGCCAGGGGCCACCACATGCCTCCTCTGGTGGACCCTCTACAATTTTTGCATCTAATTTCAATGGTGGAATGTTGGTTTATTAAAGTTTTAATTATATTTATTATATCCAAAGTTTAAAACTATGAACAAGGTGCATAGAAATTTAGGTCTAATTGTTTAATTAACCAAAATTTCAACCTTCAGTATGGGCAATGTTATGTGGAACAAAACATATGTGTGAGGGTCATGATCGAACCCACGACCTCCCCCTCACCAACCGATCGCATTACCACCAGACTAGTCTATTGGGACTTAACAGTATAAGGTCCCGACTTATATTTAATGTTAACCAGATTCTATGGTGGGGATTTCAAGGGGCGAGCCCCCTCCCCATAATATCAAGCTACAAATACCACATGTCGAGCAAAAGTTAATATGGTGGAGTTTAAAGTTTAATTGCGGGGTAATTAAATATAATCCATGATTAAAGGTTGTAAACCATGTTTATTTTAAACTACGCCTATGTGCAATTAAGCCATGCTTATTTGCTTATAATTGTGATTAATTACTAATTAAACCATAGTTTCAAATAGATTTGGGTTTAGCGGACTCTGTAAGTTTTGGAGGAATACCTATTTTGACTTTGCTAACTTGAGTTCTCTCAGGTTTTGGAGGAGGATTCTAGGGAAAAAGTAAATGAAGCATATCTGAAGCAATTTTCGACCAATTTTGTTTGAGGAAGATTCATTCCTCGTAGATTTTTATGTTTTAGACACATTAGAACATGTTTAAGGAGGAATAGGTGAATGTAAACAACAATATTTTCACAATTGAGCTAATACAAAGGCCCAAGCCATGGAAGCTAAACCAAGGAGTTGTAGCCTAGGAGGGGTGAACTCCTTCATAAAAAAAATGTGCTTATGGATCAATTATGATGGTTTGCTATATGTTTGTCTGTTGTTATTTAGAATTAATAATAAATGTTTTTATGTTCAATAATTCAACATAATCTCCATACATTTACGTGTTAAACATAAGCACTTCGATAAGCCCATGTACATGAAGCAAAGATCAACATTTTTAATATAAATCTGAAGATGAAATTAACACAACAAAACTAACATTCAAATTCAAATCAAGGCCTCAATGATCAACCATGATTACACACTACAGTTTAATATAGTTGAATATGGTTCATTATACGTCACTTATAAATAGATGGATGTGTTAAATTTGTAACTTAATTTTCTAAATAAGAGTTTTAGTAAAAGTTTATTTTTAAGATTTTACAATGAGGGTTTTAATATTGAATTTTAATTCTGGATTTAAATATTGTAATTATGATTTTAATGGGAGGATGGGTTAAGTATTCAACTATTAGTAAATTTATTTTAATATTAATAATGTTAAACATAAAACTACTACAATTACTTAATTCTATTATTAATTATTAATAATAATGTAATGTAATATTCATTAATTAGAATATAATTGAAAATTACTATAACTAGTAATAATAACATTGTTAATATTATTATTAATATTAATTGTATCATTAACTTTGAGGGAAAATATTACTAACAACTGATATTAGTGTTCTATAATTGTTATTAATGTTATATAAAAGCCAACATTAATATTAGTGAGAATTAATGTTAAAATATTATTAATAATACTCAATATTAATGTTATTAACCATTATTATACTAATTTGAAATTATTAAACTTCAACTTAAACCTAATAATATTAAGTAATATTAAACTTATCAATGTTTTTCTAAAAACATACTATCAATAATTGATATTAATATTGTATAATTATTGAGATATTAATATTAATAAAATTAAATATTAAAATATTATTAATAATAATCATTAATAATGTTATTAATCATTACTATACAAAGATAATATTGTTATAATACTATTATTCATACTAAACCTATTATTATTATTATTATTATTAAACTTAACAGTGAAAAATCTAGACCCAATATTCAAAATCCTAAATCTAATATTAATAAACTTAATATTAAATATAATTAGTAAACTTAACATTAAATATAATATTAATAAACTTAATATTAAATATAATTAGTAAGCTTAATATTAAATATAATAATAAATTATTATGACATATGTGAAAAAATATTAAATATAAGTACCTTAATTATATAGTATTATTACTAACTCAAACATCACCACAATTTTACAGGTGTATTGATCACTTAGACATATAGGTGTAAAAAAAAAAAATCCAAGAATATATGTTTAATAAAAGTTGAATCTCCTAAAATTGGATTAAGTTAAAATATATTTTAATAGAATAAAATATATAAACAAATTATAAACCTAAAATAATATTTAATATATAATATAACACAATAAATCTCAAAATTAAACTTACAGAGTTTTGTCTTATAGAATATAAGTAAATAAGTAAATATAAGTTAAGTATTCAACCTCTAAATATAATTTTAACATTAATAATATTAAACATAAAAATACTATTTTTAATTAATAATAATAGTGTAATGTCATATTAATTAATTTAAGTATTAATGCAAATTATTATAATGAGTAAAAATCACATTATTAATATTAATTTTATTTTTATGTTATTTTTTAAGGTTTTTAGCCATTGATATTGGTATTTGATAACTATTTTTAATGATATATAAGTATTAGTATTAACATTAATGTGAATTAATGTTAAAGTATTATTAATAATTCTCAATAATAATTGTATTGACCATTACTATACCAAGTTAGTATTATTAAAGTTAAACTTAAAGCTAATAATATTAATTAATAAATCTTATTAATGTTTTTCTAAGGAAAATATTATTAATAATTGATCTTAGTGTTGTACAGTTATTATAGTGTTAATGTTAATAAATTTGATGTTAAAATATTACTAATAGGAATCATTAATAATGTTATTAACCATTCCATTTTGTCAAGAGCTTGGCCTAGCTGCAGCTCAGTCGCAGTCGATGCCTCAGGTTCATCAGGGGGTCTTGCAATAGCCTGGGACACTCAATCCATTGCTTTAGCAAACTTCCATGCAGCGCATCACCTCATTTAGGTTAATTTTCATCCCATTGGTACAAACATCCATGGGCACCTTTCAAATGTCTACTTTCCACAGGATCAAGCCAGGAAAATAGCGCTTCTGAATACCATGGAGATACTGAATTCTCACAGAACCTATCTCCTTTGGATCACAGCAGGGGATTTCAATATGATCACCAAAATGGAGGAAAAAACTGGCGGACGGCCTCGATTAGATCCTGAAAGTTCTCATTTTAAAGACTTCATAACCAACAGCTGGCGTCTAGACCTTCCCTTCTCAAATGGATCCTTCACTTGGAACAACAAAAGAACAGGAACTAAGTAGATTGCCTCAAAATTGGATCGATTTCTCATATCTGACAATGTCATCTACTTGGGAGGGGATCTGTCAGCTTTCATTCTCCCACTGGCAGGCTCGGACCACTGGCCCATCTCACTTTACTGGAAAAACATTGTTACTCAATTCAGAAAGCCCTTCAAATTTGAAGCTTTTTGGCTCTCTCATCCATCTTTTAAAGACATGGTTACCACTGCCCGGCACAGTTTCACTCCTCCTGCAGGCTAAAAATGTACCAATTTCAGCAAAAGCTTAAGCATCTCAAAGCGCTCATCAAGAATTGGAACACATCTTTCTTTGGGAATATATTTCAGGAAATAAAGATACTAGAGAAAAAAATGGAAGAAACACAACAAAAAATCATACTCAAAGGAAGAACAGATGACCTAGCCTACAAAGAACAAGAACTACAGAAGTAGTTAGAAGAAAGGTGCAAGCAAGAAGAAATCCTGTGGAGGAAAAAATCGAGAATAAGCTAGCTAAAGGAAGGGGAAAGGAACAAGAAATTCTTTCACAGGTCAAATATTCAACGAAGAATGCAAAATCGTATTCCTCACATCACCAACCAACAAGGAGAACAAGTGGAGCAACATGAGGAGATTGACCAAGTACTCCTGGATCACTTCAAAAGCATACAGTGAGAAGACAGTACTATAGACAGGCAGCCAGCCATCGACAAAATTTCCCAGCTGATACAAAAACTTGTCACTGAAGAGCACAATCAGATGCTCCTCCGCCCTGTCTCCCTTCAAGAGGATGAAACAACGATGGCCCAATCTAAGGACAGAAAGGTTCCAGGCCCTAACGGTTTCACCTCAAACCTTTTTCATCATTTCTGGGAGCTCATCAAAACAGAGGTTTGGCAGCTGGTCGAGGAATCTAGAGTGTCTCACTGGCTTCTCCCTTCTCTGAATGCCACTTTCATAACGTTAGTGCCCAAAGAAGAGCACCCAAGTACCCTGGAGAAGTACAGGCCAATCGCTCTCTGCAATGTGATTTACAAGGTAATTTCCAAAGTTATAGTTAACAGATTGAAGTCTCTTCTGCCGCTCCTCATTTCACCGGAGCAAACAGGCTATGTGGAAGGTTGTCAAATCATGGATGGAATCATCTTGACTCATGAAGTTATCCATTCTCTCAAAAGCACCAAGAAGCCAGGTATGCTCCTCAAAATAGATTTATCTAAAGCTTTTGATAAACTATGTTGGCGTTATATTCAGCAGATCCTTAAAGCTTTCGGATTTGACCAAATGTGGATAAGGTGGATAATGAGCCTCATTTCAACTCCCCTTTACTCCATCCTTATCAATGGTATCCCCTCCACTCCTTTCGCCCCATACAGCGGTATTCAACAAGGCGACCTTCTTTCCCCATTCATCTTTGTTCTCATGTCTGAAGGTCTCAGCAAACTTATACATCATGCTGTCCTCACTCGGCAGCTTCGCGGTATCTCCCTTCATGGCTCTTCCACCACCACCCATCAACAATTTGTTGACGATAATATGCTCTTTGGCTTCCCCTTGGTCTAAGAAGCTTGTTCCTTCAAAGATATTCTGAACCTTTTCTCTGTTGCCTCTGGTATGACTGTGAATGTTTCTAAATCCCAGCTCTTAATTTTCAACACCCCCACTGACCCAATCCAACATAGCCCACATCCTTAGCTTCTCCATCGCTCTCCTCCCCGCCAAGTATTTAGGCGCACCTCTCATATATACGGCCATAAAGCACTCTGCTTGGAATAAACTCTTGGATAAACTGGAAGGCCGACTCTCCTCTTGGACTTTCAGAGCTCTCAACCTAGCCAACAGACTCGTCCTCATCAAAATTGTTTTGCAATCAATGCCCCTATATCTTTTCTCAGTGCTTGCTGCCCCAAAGTGGGTCCTAAAACAAATCAAGAATCTGCAACGTCGATTCCTTTGGGGATCTTCAAAACAAAATAGAAAATGGGCTCTGGTCAATTGGAATACGGTCTGCTCCCCTAATGATGATGGTGGGCTCGGGATCAGGAATCCTCTTCACAGCAATGAAGTCATGGAAGCCCGCCTGTGGTGGAATTGGCTCTCGAACCCCTTCAAGCCCTAGGCTAAAATGTGGACATCCAAGTATTCCAACAATAGGCCTCCTGAAGATTTGATAAGGCTCTATCCAGGAGTTGCTGGCTCCCAAATATGGAATGCAGCCAAACAAAATTTTTCACTCATACAGCAGCACAACTTCTGGGAAATACGCAATGGACACACTGCTAGATTCTGGGCAGACTCATGGAAGCAACGCCAAAAGCTCACTGATACTCTTACCCTTACCAATGCTGGAGGAATTATTGGCCCAGAGGAGATCAAAGTCAGCCAATGTTGGATCCCCACAAGCAGCAATGATTATAGACAATGGAAGCCCCCAGCTCATATCATTCCTTCCGCTCAGAACAACATTCGGGAAGCCCTCAATGAGGAACTCCAACGCCAGAAAATTAGATGTTCGGAGGAAGCAAACATTCTTAGATGGGGATACTTGACTAGAGGTATGTTCACCATGAAAGAGGCCTTCTCACTTATGCACCCCGTCCCTTTTCCATGTGATCTGCTTTGGCAATTGGTTTGGGCTCCTGGCACTTGGCCTAAAGTTTCTACTTTTCTTTGGTTACTCATTCATAAAATAATTCTCACCTGGGACAACCTTCTGAAACAAGGATTCTGTGGCCCTTCACGATGTCCAAATTGTAAGCAAAGTATAGAAACGATCCAACACCTCATGCTGTCCTGCAATCTAGCTAGGAAACTATGGGAGAAGATTTGTTTCAGAAGTCAAAAAAACAAACCGGAAGGGGACTTGACTAATATTATGCGCCTTTGGCCTAGAAATCCTTACAGCAGCACCATTCTTAACACCCTTTGGCAAATCATTCCAGGTCTCTTATTCTGGTCTCTGTGGAAAGAGAGAAACAAACGGATCTTCAAAAATCAATCCACTCCTTTGGAAACTATTTGAAATAACTGCAGCAACAACCTCCAAGAGTCTCTAGCTCTCCATTCCTGGTAGGAATACGACCTCCCCAAAGGGCCAAAGGAATTTTCCATATGGCAAAACTAGCAGCTGAAAGTCTCCATCGCTCCAAACTACAATAGTCAGAAAACTCATGATCCCCAACTTACTTGGACTCCTCCACCTACAGGAATCTTCAAGTTAAACTTTGATGGCGCCTCACAAGGCAATCCTGGTCCAGCTGGCTTTGGTGGCATTTTCAGAAATTCCCAAGGGGACGTTCTCGCTATCTATTATGGCTCTATAGGATGGGACACCAAATAACTCTGCAGAATTGGAAGGGCTTTGGCAAGGGCTGAACTTCTCTCATCTCTTCAACCCATCACCTATCATTGTGGAAGGGGACTCCCAAATTCTCATTATCATAGCCAACCAAATGCTTCAAGGCACCAGATATCCAAAGCTCACCACAAGCTGGAGAATGGCATCCCGAATTGAAAAATTAAGCAACTGGTTGGAAAGAAATCAAGCCATCTCCTTCGCCCACACCAAAAGGGATGGCAATAAAGTCGCAGATCTCCTAGCTAATCTAGGGGTTGAAAATATGGAAAATCTCAATCATGGCCCCCTTCAAATCATCCATGATGGAGACTTCCTTCAGAATTGCATCAAGGTGGTACAGAAGGACCGACCGGTTCCGGATGCGGATGATTAATTGTTTTGATGGGACTACTGTCCCGGAGCACCTCCCAAGGAGTTTCACATGGGGAGGCCATATGGCCCCCCGCAACTCCATTGAATTAAAATTAAATTCACCTGCATTCAGGACTTTAATGCTCCAGCGATGGCTCTTCTCCATCCTCGATACACTCAGTAGATTCATTATGGCTCTTGTCTTGAGCACTCCTGATCATTCTAGCTCTGTTCGCAGCTCCTTGAAACCCATTCGCAGCATTTGCCCGGCAGCCTGTACAGAGCCTAGTGCCCGAACTCACACTGGACGGTGTTGTTCGCTGCTCAGCTATCTTGAAACAATTACGGAGTGTCACTTTTCTCACAGTGCCTCCTGTCATTCCAACTCTAATTCGCAGATCCCTCCTGGCTCTCATTGTGCTCTTGTTCCTGTCCGAGTAGACTCTCATCGTCTTTGGCCTTTTCCAACTATTGTTATTGCTATGCCTAGGCTAAGACACTGTATGAGGTGCCGTCGGGGTGCCACTCGGGGCAGGCTTGCAAGTGAGCGTCCTTCTCCCAGTCATGGCGATGCTCTCTCTACCGAACACACTGAGAGGTAGCATAATCAGGACTCCCGCTAGCAATGGGATCATGATAGTCCTCCTAGCTTCGCCCAAGACCATCAACCCTCTTCTCCTCTTCCTCGCACTCCTCTGTCTCCTGCTTTCACTATTCCCCATCCTTCTGGAAGCCACATTCTTCGGAAAAATTCGCAGAGAGCGGAGCTTCGCTTTGATTGCGCCTTCAATCGGCCCACCATCACTGCTTATATCACCATAACCCTTCGTGAAGAGTTGACCCTTCATCCCCCTCCATTACATGAGCCTCCGCCCTTTCCCCTATTCCCCAGGCCCGCCCCTTCGTCAACCGGTCTAGACGCTCCCCTTGCCTCTGTCTCTCCCAACTCAGGTCAGCTCTCTATGCAGGTGGAAGCAAATCTCTCAGGCACAGATGGCGTTCAAATGGATGCTGCTGAAGACGCAGAGGAGCAATACGGGTGTCGAATTGAGGAGGAGCAGCCTTCTCCAACTCACACGCCTCCACCTTCTCTGCCTTAGTTCTTTATGGTATTTATATTCCGTCATCTACACGATAAAGTGGTTTTTGTTGTCTATAGTAGCAGAAACTGCATGATTGTACCGTCTTTCTCTAGTTTTCTTATGCTGAATGTACTGAACTATCCACCGGTTTCCCTTTCAAGGGAGGTGCAACATCTTTTGACAGAACTAGTTTCCCGATATGGGTAGTTCATCATTTTGTTAAAAGCTTGGACATCAAGCCCAGTTTCAGGCTCCCACAGCTGAACTGAGGCAGTTTTGTAACAGTATGTTTATATAATAGAATTAGCATAATTTAGAAAAAAAAAAAATGTTATTAACCATTATTATACAAAAAATATATTATTATGTTAGTAGCCATCAGTATTCTATAATTGTTTTCAATGTTATATAAGTATAAGTATTAATATTCACGATAATTAAAGTTAAATTATTATTAATAATGATGATGATGATAATGATGGTTACCCTCCATTGAGACCAATGCGGTCTATTAGACCTTAAGAAAGGAGAAAGAATGTAATTTTGATTCTTCAAAATCTTGTTTCTATGGTCAAAGAGAATGGAAATAAGTGCTCCAAGATCGCTATAGATGGATTGGCTTAATAGGTCAAGAAGACTGGAAGTGTGGCAGATGGTAGGGAATTGAGAGCAAATGTGAGTAAGAGTAGGGCAGTCTAAAAGGAAGTGACTTTCATCTTCCACCTGCTTAGAATCACAAATATGACAGATTATATCATTCCAAGGGGTCATGGGAATAGACTGTCCCCTAGTCTCACTCTGAAGCTCATGGGAATTAGTTATTATCTTAGCGATGTTCATTTTTTTCTTATTGTTGGACAACACAGATAAATAATTATGATTATCCAGGGTGGATTTGATCACTTCCTTATAGTATCTAAGCTTCCTCTTACCCTCTAGCTCATGATCCTCCCACAACTTGTCTTTAAACTTGGAGGTAATAGTATTTTTTATATTATCTTTGCTTTCCATACTAAGCTCCTCCTTAATTCCCCAATGGTGCAGCTAGGGCTGGGCATCCTTATGCCACCCGCACTCGAGGCAAAGGTGAGGGTTTTGACTATAGCTAGAAGAAATTTTAGGGATCGTTTTTTATTCCAAGCTTTCAAGCTTCTTCTTATACATCAGATATCTAAACATAGCTAAAATTTCAATCAGGGACAAACTAGATTCGATCAAGAGGATATCATAGTGATTATTTCCCTTGATCTTAAGATTGTAGGTTATGAATTGCTTTTGAAGTATCACAATCCTCCTCCATGAATCGCTTGATATACTACAACCCCAAACATCAATAATAATGTTATTTACCATTACTATACTAACTTAGTATTATTAAACTTAAACCTATAGCTAATAGTACTAATTAATAAATATTATCAATTTTTTTCTAAAGAAAATATTATTAATAATTGACATTAGTGTTGTATAATTATTAGAGTGTTAATGTTAATGAAATTTAATGTTAAAATCTTGTGAATAATAATCCTTTTTAAAGTTATTAATTATCGCTATATGAACCAAATATTATTATATTATTACAAACTATTATTATTATTATTATTAAATATGATAGTGTAAATATAATATTATTAAATTTAAAATTAATATCAAACTTAAATAATATTAAATTTAATATTCAATCTAAATATTAAACCTAATATTTCAAAATCTAAACCTAATATTGAAAAAGTTAAACTTAATATTAAACACAATGACTATCAAGGTTGAATTTGTTTGTGGATGTTGTCTAATATGGTTGACAATGTTTTACTAATTTTGGTGTTTCGTTTTTATTTTAGGATTTTAATATTAGGGTTTTTCATGTTCACACATTTCCAACAACATTGACTATGTTTTGACTATGAATGACTAAGTTTAAGTATTGTTTGACTATGGTTGATCATGGTTGACTATATTTTTTCATGTTCACCATGTTTAAACATTGGTAACTATGTTTTTCTCTATGGTTAATAATTGTATCACTATGCTTGGCCATGGTTTGACTATTGTTCATTATCAATAACTATTGTTGAATATGATCTCATTATGATTGACCATAATTTTACCATGGCTTTCCTAAGTTCAACCATTGTTGAATATGATTGACTATAGTGGACCATGGTTTGAATATGGTTATATTATGGTTGGTTTTATTTTGACTATGGTTTGTCTATAGTTTATAAAACCTAATATTATAGACAATGATTTGACTATGGCTTCTCTATAGTTTATCATGATTTGACTACCAATACCATTGGAATGATAGTTGTTCATGGTTAACCATAGTTTGACTATAGTTAACTTTGATCATGCACGCCATACCCGCACCTGTTGTTTTGAAACAGGCGTGACTATTCCCCTGGGGCCACGCCAGTCTGCCAATCTGCATGCGGAAAAAATGGATCTGTAATTTAAAATTTGGGGTTCGCTGTGGCGTTAAGCTGTATTTCTTCAGATCCAGTTGTTACGTAATCCGGCATGGAGCGAACGGTTGATATGTGAAGGTTTGAGATCCGCTGAGCAACTGCGTTAAGATGCAAGGTATTTTTTTTTCGTGAAAGCACTATTACAGAAATAAGTTCCGCGTGATCAAGTTGAATAAATGGGTAATGAGCGAAGTTACGAAGGCGTGTGTTTTTTAAAAACTTTACATTAAGTTTTTTATATAAATTGATTTTAAAGGGTGAAAGAGTGTCGATTTAAAAACAAAGTGAAAGACCTTTCCTTTTTTCATTAAGAGAGAATTTTTTATTAAAAACTTTAAATTTGAAAAGTAAAAAAAGGGCTCCTAAAGAGTTTTATGAAAGGAAGGGGCTTGTATGCCCATGTAATGTTTTTGTGCTCCATTTGATTTTAAAATGACAAAGCTCTTTAAGGAAAGGTTTTTTTATCAAAAGTGTTTTTTTATTAAAAAAAACTTGAAAATTTTCAAAGATTTTTAAAGAGTATGCGGTGGAAAAAGAGTTTTTTTTTAGATTTGGAATTTTTTTAAGGTTTTTTTACAAAAAAAAAGCTTAAAGTTGTGATGTGAGATGAAAGTAAAAGGTTGCATAAGTGTCAGACCCACGAGTTGGACACCCACGACTCGGGTGAGTCGGGCGCCCCTCACAGGCGCTCATGAACGATTCAATGGACGGGCACGCGCCACTGTGACAGACGCACCCTCACAGCGTCTCGGCCGTATTACACTTGGGCGGTGAGGAACGGTTATATCGGCGACCAAAACGCTAATTCTAGACACAGCGGGTTGAAGCGGCGCGACACCAACGAGACTGACGGTTGCAATATGAACGATGGGCGCGTATAGCCAAATGAGGGGGTCAGCCCGAGACCATCACAGGTCACCGACGCCCCACCACGACTCAACGTTGTGGTATATATACGAGTGGTCAAACGAAGGATTGGAGCATCGAACAGCGACCATCTAAGGTTTACCGCAGCACAGGACTTGCGAAGTGAACGAAGGATGCGCCCGCTGGGCGGGCAGCCAACGGATTGAACGAGCCGAATGGGACTTGGGCGAGCGGCGGTAGTGGTGCACCATAATACGGGCGTTGCGGTAGACCGAGCGGCGGCAAGGAATGACGGGCGCGTTGGGCACGACGCACTACGCGTATTAAAGGCGAGAGTCGAGTTACAGTAGGAGCGGCGCGCGAGTGAAACGACGGGCGGCCGTGACACGGGCGCGGGTCGAGTCGGGTGACTCTCGCCCGCTCGAACTGTCACGGGCCGAGTTTTGCACAATATATTTAATGTAAACAGGCGCCCGACCTGTATAAACCAGCGGGACAATTTTATTATATTTAATATATAAAATTGCATTTCTTCAAATCTGTTTGGTGCATTTCTGTATTGCTGCTGTTGTTTTATATTTCCGCTATAAAAAATAATAATAAGTGAAGACTAACACTTAAAAAAATAAGTAAGGTGTAGTCCGGAAGATGGAAAAAACGAATAAGGGCCGTTTAGCCGGTGCCGCACGACCCGCCAGCAAGGGAGCACAAGATGGGGGCGTGACAGATGGTATCAGAGCCAGCAAGAAATGCTACTGTAAGCAGGTATGTATGCAGTCAGAGGTTTCTCATGAAGCTTGGTTGCATAGCTTGGGGTTTCTTGACCTAAGACTTCTAGGCAAGAATGTGCAAGCACTGGTGGACACAGGTGCCACACACAACTTCATGTCGACAAATGTAGCGAAGGTAGTTGGGCTGCAACTACTTCCCAATGATGCGGAAGTAAAGGTAGTGAACTCCAGGACTAAAGTGTTGGGGTTGGCAAACAAAGTGCCGGTTCGTATTGGCGATTGGCAAGGTTGTCTGGACTTCACAGTGATGGAGATGAGCGACTTTGACATGATATTGGGGCAGGAATTTTTGAAGGGCAACCATGTGGTTGTTTCACCTTCTAGCAGTGAGATAGTTATATGGAAGGACTCACGATGGTGGACTATACCTACTCATGCGCAACGTAGGGAAGTGAGTATGCAGTATATTTCTGCACCAAGTATGAACAAAGCTATGAAGGACCCAGGGATCGAGACTTTAGCGACAGTCATCCGAGGAGTCAAGATTGATAGAGTGGGGACGCCTATTCCTGCTGAGATTTCCGATGTGCTAAAGCGATATGCAGATCTTATGCCTGATGAACTTCTGAAAGTACTACCACCAAGGCGTGCAGTAGACCATGCCATTGAGCTTGAGCCAGGGAAGGAACCTCCCGCCAAAGCTCCCTATCAACTGTCAGGGCCGGAATTGGAAGAGTTGAAGAAGCAGCTGAAGGACTTAGCCGAAGCAGGTTTCATTCGACCTTCAAGGTCCCCGTATGGTGCTCCAGTATTGTTCCATTGAAAGAAGGATACGAATGAACTACGGATGTGCTGTGATTATCGTGCATTGAACAAGCAAACGATAAGAAACAGATATCCTCTACCGTTAACAGCAGATTGTTTCGATAAGCTTGCAAAAGCCCAAGTGTTTTCCAAGCTGGACTTGAGACAAGGGTATTATCAAGTGCGGATAGCTGAAGGAGACGAGAAGAAGACCGTGATAGCGACGAGATATGGAAGCTTCGAATTCCTAGTCATTCCATTCGAGTTGTGCAACGCTCCACCCACATTCTGCACATTGATGAACGACGTACTACGTCCACACCTTGACACCTTTGTGGTGGTGTACTTGGATGACATCATTATTTTCAGTGATAACATGGAGGATCATAAGAAGAATTTGGCATTAGTCTTCGAAGCGCTGAAGAAACATCAGCTATACTTGAAGAAATCCAAGTGTATGTTCGCTCAGACCGAAATTCCGTTCCTTGGACACATTGTTGGGATGGGTTATATACGGATGGAGCCGAGTAGAATCAAGGCCATAGAGGATTGGGTGGAACCGAAGAATGTCCATGATATGAGGGTTTTTCCAAGATAACTGCACCACAGACGAACCTTTTGAAGAAGGGGAAATGATGGAGTTGGACAGAGAAGTGTCGTGAAGCTTTTGAAGAGCTGAAGAGAAGGATGGTGACAGCACCGATACTGAGGCTACCTGATTTCGAGAGACCCTTTCAGGTTCACACTGATGCTTTAGATTTTGCAATTGGAGGGGTTCTATTGTAGGATGGACATCCAGTGGCTTATGAAAGTCGAAAATTGCAGGATAGAGAGCGTAGATATCCGGTTCATGAAAAAGAAATGACTGCCATCATTTATTGTCTGCATGTCTGGAGACATTACTTGGTTGGGAAACCATTCATTGTCAAGACTGACAACGTTGCTGCAAGTTACTTTGCATCACAACCGAAGCTGTCAGCAAAGAAAGCGCATTGGCAAGACTTCTTGGCTGAGTTTGACATGACTCTTGAGTACAGACCGGGGAAGCTCAATTCTATGGTAGATGCCCTCAGTTGAAAGGCACGGCTAGCAACATTAGAAGCCGAGGACCGAGCTGATAGGACAAGGAGCAGGGTCAATATGTCCGCAGAGATGCAAGAGAGACTTAGAGCTAGCGTTGAAACAGATACACAAGCGAAGTTGATCATGAAGCAGGTGAAGGAAGGGAAGACATGTAAGTTCTACTTACGGGATGGCTTCTTGTTCTTTGGAGACCGAATTTACATTCCAAAGTCATCGGGACTTAGGAGGCACCTTTTGAAGGAATGCCACGACTCAACTTGGGCTGGCCACCCAGGTCAACGTCGGACTATGGCATTATTAGAGAGGGGATACTTTTGGGAGAAGATGAGGCGGGAAGTAGAGGAGTATGTACATACGTGCATCATTTTTCAACAAGACAAATCGAACACTCATAGACAGGGAGGATTGTTGCAGACTTTGCCGATTCCGGAGAGACCATGGGAAAGTGTCTCTATGGACTTCATTTCTCACTTACCAATGATTCAGGGGTATAACGGGATCATGGTCATTGTTGACCATTTTTCCAAGTATGCTACATTCGTTCCAATGAAGCTACCATGTGGAGAAGAGATGACAGCTGAGCTTTTCTTCAAATACGTTGTGAAGTATTGGGGGATACCAATGAGTATCGTATCTGATAGAGATTCATGTTTTACAGGGAAGTTTTGGAACACCCTGTTCAAGCTAGTTGGGATAGAATTGCTGCAGAGTTTGAGTTACCATCCACAGACAGATGGGCAGAACGAACGGATCAACGCATTGCTGGAGGACTACTTGAGACATTTTGTTACGGCTGATCAGCAAAATTGGGCTGGACTCCTGGATATTTCTCAGTTTAGCTACAATATGCAGAAGAGTTCCGCAACGGGGTATTCTCCATTCGAATTGGTCAATGGACAGATGCCGCTTACACCGCATACGGTGTTACCAAGAGGATTTGGCAGGAGCCCCCATGCCAAAAGGTTCTTGACAGCATGGGAAGAAAACTTGGAGATAGCACGGATGCGCCTGCACGATGCTGCAGAAAGGATGAAGAAATGGGCAGATAGAGGTTGAAAGGATGCACACTTCGATGTTGGAGACAAGGTTTATCTGAGAATCACCGGAGATCAGTTTTAGCCACCTAAAGGGACTGCTAGATCTTTGACGAGACGATATGATGGGCCTTTCCGCATAAAGAAGAGGATTGGTGAAGTTGCATACGAATTGGAACTTCCAAACCATATGCATGCCAAGCACCCTGTCTTCCACATTAGTCAACTGAAAGGAGGCAAACTTGATGCTGATGACCCAGATCAAGCAGCACCACCGAGAGGACCAGCGATGATCATTGACAAACCAGACTTATTTTTGGAGAAGATCCTTGATCTTCGAACAACAGGGGTTGCGGGCAATACATGGAGAGAATTTCTCATTCAGTGGAAAGATCAACTGGAGGATTCAAGCTGGGAACCAGAGGAAACGTTGTGGAGATGGAAGAAAGAAATAGCAGAGTTTGACGAACAGTTGATGAGGTCTATCGGATTGTCGAGGACGGCAATGACTCAAGGTGGGGGCGTATGTCAGACCCACAAGTTGGACACCCACGACTCGGGTTAGTCGGGCGCCCCTCACGGGCGCTCATGAACGATTCGATGGACGGGAACGCGCCACGGTGACGGGCGCGCCCTCATGGCGTCTCGGCCGTATTACACTTGGGCGGTGAGGAACGGTTATAGCGCCGACCAAAACGCTAATTCTAGACACGACGGGTTGAAGTGGCGCGACACCAACGAGACCGACGGTTGCAATACGAACGATGGGTGCGTATAGCCAAACGAGGGGGTTGGCCCGAGACCACCACGGGTCACCGACGCCCCACCACGACTCAACGTTGTGGTATATATACGAGTGGTCAAACGAAGGATTGGAGCATCGAACAACGACCATCTAAGGCTCACCGCAGCACAGGACTTGCGAAGTGAACGAAGGATGCGCCCGCTGGGCGGTTAGAAAATGGATTGAACGAGCCGAACGGGACTTGGGTGAGTGGCGGTAGTGGCGCACTGTAATACGGGCACTGCGGTAGACCGAGCAGCGGCAAGGAATGACGGGCGCGTCAGGCACGACGCACTACGCGTATTAAAGGCGAGACTCGAGTTACGGTAGGAGCGGCGCGTGGGTGAAACGACGGGCAGCCGTGACATAGCCGCGGGTGGAGTCGGGTGACTCCCGCCCGCCCGAACTGTCACGGGCCGAGTTGTGCACAATATCTTTATTGTAAACAGGCGCCCGACCTGTATAAACCAACAGGACAATTTTATTATATTTAATATATAAAATTGCGTTTCTTCAAATCTGTTTGGTGCATTTCTGTATTACTGTTGTTGTTTTATATTTCCGCTATAAAACATAATAATAAGTGAATACTAACACTTCAAAAAATAAGTAAGGCGTAGTCCGGAAGATGGAAAAAACGAATAAGGACCGTTTAGCCGGTGTCGCATGACCCGCCGGCAAGGGAGCACAAGATGGGGGCGTGACAATAAGACTCATTGAAAAGTAGCAAAATTTTTGTTTGATGCACAAGTAGACTCGTATGTTTGTCGAAGCCAAGCAACGAAGTCATGGGAAAATCCAAGAGGCTAAAGCAAAAGCAGATTATGTTCGAGATCTTTCTAAATCTGGAAATCAGGAGGAAAAAAGACGTCTATGCATTAAGATGCATAAAAGAATCAGTCGAGGAAAGTATACTTCCCTTGATTTCAGAAGCCAAGACAGCTAAGGAGGCATGTGATACCCTTGAGAGATGTTTTGGTACAATGGGGGGCATTGAAGCAAAGGGGAGCTTTGAAGATGCAGATGAAGGCAGATCTGTAGCAATAGATCTACAACGAAATGAAGAGTTTGTTGAATCCCACTGTGCGCAATCACAGGTGGCTAATGTATGCAAATAAAGTGCAGAAGAAGCAGAGAAGCAATACAAAGATGCTTGTGAACCCCACTGTGCAGAGTCACAAGTGGATGAAGAGAATCCAGCAATAGAGCTTGCTGAAGAAGATCTAAAGATTCCACCAACAGAGATTGCTGACAAAGTTTTAATGATACCAACAACAGAGCTTGCTGATGAAATGGTAAATCCAATGATTGATATGGCTGATGTAAACTTTGATAATGAAATTTTCGCTGATGATGATTGGTTGCAGATGATGCAAGAAAAACATGATATTGACATGATGTTATTTGGTAATATAATCCCACTCAAGTTAGTGGAAGACAACATGATTTTTGAAGCACAGGTTAGTGATGAAAAGATAGAGACAGAGACAGAGGAAGATACAGCAAAGAAAGCACAACAGTAGAAAGCTCTCATTGCAGAGCAGAAAGAAGAAACAGAGAAACCAGCAGAGACAAAAGAAAATAAATAAGTTTGCAAAGAGAATGCAGAAACAGAGATAGAAGCAGAAGTAGAAGAGGAAACACAACTGAAGAAATCTCTCATAACAGAGAAAAAATACCATAACCAATGTCGTTCTCAAGATATTTTTTATTCTAACATTGATTTCAAGTGTGCAGGTACAAAGATTGATTATGAAGAAGAGTTAAATTTTATTGAAACATGGCTTGCAACACCATGTCTGGATGAGATCTACACAGAAGATGTAGATATGAATGATGAAGATGACATGCATGATGAACATGTCAATGAAATTTTCATGCATTGGAGTTTTGAAGAGATAAGATCTTATTCTAATCCTATGTTGAAGTAGATTGATGATGAAAAGCGCACTACAAAAGACAATATGTGGCAGCAGCCCACATTTCTTGAAGAAGTTAGGAGATGCTTAGACAGTCGGGAAAAATAGAAGACCTGCACCAGCAAATGAAGAAACAAAGTTCTCAAGGATACATCAAAGAAAAAAATCTGAAACAATTTAGAGGCTACAAAATTTGGAAGAAGAGAAGAAGAAAACAAAATCTAGTTGAACTCAATTTTTTTTAAATTGTAAGCCTCACTGAGACATAGACCAGCAGGTATCTTAATTAATTTTTTTTATCTGGTTGAAATTAAAGGGGAGTGTTAAATAATGTAATCTCAACCACCTGCTAGGTGTCGAATCCGTCAGTCCAAGTGTCCCAGTTTAGATTCAGTCGGTCTAGTTTAGTCAAGTTTAACTCTAGTTATTTATTGCTGATGTTTCCAATGTAATCTATTTAACCATTTCATAATATTGAGAAGAGAAACTCTCTGCTCCAGTTCACGTTTTAGTTCTTCAATTCTTTTCACTTGCTCAATATAATCTTAGCATGTCCAACTCAATATCAATCACTGTTGTTCTCATAGTCATGTCAGAGGATCAAATTGTTTGTCATCGAGTAGTGAAGTCACGTGGATGGACTGGCTCAGAATTTTCTTTTAAGAAGCATAGCGCACCAAGTTGATACTAAAAAATAAGCGTTCTTCCAAATAAAATACTCCACCTGTTCTTTTTAATAAAGGTTTCATTAGGTTTACAATGTAAAACTACTCTTTGATTTATAGATTCTAGATTCTAAACATGGCCTAGGAGATACACACTTCACTTTAAGAATCTGATTTTTTATTTATTGACCTGTCATTCCATAAAAAAAATATCGATGTTGACTCGATACCAAAAGAATACAATCCCGAATGAAGTGACCACGTAACCAAAGGAAACCATCCATCAAAGTTGTGTTAGTAGAGGAGAGACATGGGATTTGCACCTTTGAGTCTGCTTACATATTGGCAAAACTTCGTCACAGTTTTAATTTATTAAAGAAAATGGACAAAGTGACATTCATATAGCCTATGAATTGATTTTGAGTGTAAATAGTTGTTTCTTTACTGCAGCTCAGAGAAAATCCAATTCATCGTTGGAGTGTAAATAGTCGTTTCGTTTTGTGGATTTTGATTGTCGAAACTTGACAGTGGCATTCTTATAATTCCAGTAATTCCTTATGTCAGACTCCAATGTGTGGTTTATATAGAGTGAGATGTGTTAATCATTATTCATTATTATCTATTCCAGTACAATATCATAGATTCGACAACTCGTTCACTATTTATAAGAACACACGAGGTCATGGTGTCCAATCTAAACTGCATTCATCGCCCCTTGCTTCTCTGAGCCCCTTGCTTTTGCCTTGAATCCCGCTAATTTTACTGCCTACTAGAGCATTTGGAGGAAGTGGGTACTATGTTCTAGTCTCCATTTCTAAATTTTGTTATTGATTTTAGTATTTTTTTACTAGTTTAACTTTTATTTTAATACAATTTGGTATGTTCGTACCTTTAGTTACAGTTTTTTATTAAAGTCCTTCATTCGGTTCTACATTTTAGCAGAATTCTATGAAACTCCCAACCTATGTATGTGCTCCTATAGCATTTCGAATAATAAGGGCTTTGCAATGTTTCTATAATTCTATTGGATTTCCAAGGACAATTTAGTGTTTTTATCTAAGGTTACCGAGAGTTCAATCTCTTGTCTTTCAAGGCTTAGTTAATATTATAAATTTAATTTTTGTTTATGTTAATTTTAGATATAAATTGTGCATAGAGTCTGAAAACTTTTATCCATTATCAGCTTGTTATATATATAATTTGACTTGTTGAAGCTTTTTTGTTATATATATAATTTGACCTGTTCGACACTTTTTTTTGTCCCTTCCAATCGGTGAGTATTAATTGAACGTTTCATATTTCTAAATAGTGTCCATCTCCAAAAGTAAGAGAAAGTAGAAAAACCTGCATTCTCAAATTGAATTTTTGTTTGTTCTTATTAAATCTCTAATTTGAGAGTAATATTTATTTCTATTGTGAGTTTAAATGATCCAGCCCTATGTATATACAACCTTGGGCATTAATAATTCGATAACACCATAAATATTGGTTGCACAAACATAATTTTATTGTTAAATACCTTGCTTGTTACATGATACTATTGTTGATAGATAAGTAGAACATACCTTAAAATTTGCCCCTAAACTTTTCCCACAAGGTGTTGGTTCCAGAGCTGAGAGTAATATGGTTAGTCAATTGGCTTCTTCCAATGACACTGCAACAAAGTGGTCTTTGCAACAAAACGAAGTGTTTGAGAATGTGTTGTCTATCTATGAAAAAGACACTCCTAACCATTTCCGTGGCTGCTATGGTTGGTGGGAAAACTCCACAGGAAGTCAAAAATCATTATGAGATTCTGTTAGAGGACTTGAATCTCATCGAGGCAGACCAGGTTCCTTTCCCCAACTACAAATATTTAGGCCCTAACAATCGCAGTAATTCTTAAAGTGGGAGCACGGGAGAGTTCAAAATTTCCTAGCTTTTTACAATCTTGTAAATTTTTTATTATTGATATAGTTAGTTGTCTCAGGTTCGATTATTGAAATATTTAGGTTGCATTAGACGTTTTTTCATTCATGACGACTAGAGTGACTAATTCAGTTTGTTTGTGCAGGAATTTCATTCTCTTGAAGCTACAATAGAGTTTCTGAAATGATGCTATTGGAGATAACCCCAACTGCAAATCTCTCGCAAAGAGGACAAAAATTCAATTTTTGATTTGATCCTGAAGGATAATGTAGCAAAAAAATTCCTTGTTTCATTTGAGCACTCCACCATGCATTGATTTCGAGGTTTATATCTCTCCAACACCAATTTTGTTACTACAAAGGCTGTAGCCCTTTTCTGTAGTGAAAGTTGTGGTTTAAACCACACGCAAATTTCCATTTAAACCCTCTTCACATACTTTCCTTTAAACCCCGCGCCAACCATGCTAACTCCTGCCATTTGCTTTGAATTTAAAAAAACCCACATAACTTATGTGGAGCCCACAAAGTACACGTCATACATCCCTCAACCAGTTAACGCGTATCACAAAGGCCCGAAGCCTCAACACCACACCTCAAACCTGCGCGATAGACATACCCCACCACCGTGACACTTCAAAACCCATCAACCAATCAAATTGATATTGCACAGTTTCGTGCTTATGTCACCAGCCTTCTGAAACCATGCGATAAGATATGGCCCACCTCCGCCAGTGCATCCACCGTCGAACAATCACACTCTTTCGCATTGTCTTGATGCCTAGTCATCTGGCGGGCTTATCGATGCGATAAAGCCCATCCCATAATGTATTGAAATATTTGCGAAATGATGTTATAAGATTTAAAAACTTGGTTTAATGTTTGAATGTTTTATTTGTCTAAATACGCATCGAAATAAGTTTCATTTAAGTTTGTAAGCTTAGGTTAAATGATTTATAATATATATTGTAAACATGAAATGTTTACAATATATATATATATAGAGAATAGAATAGGCAGTGTTGAGTGTGACTGTGTGCAGTATGCCAAGACTATATGTAAAACAGTGTGTGAAAACAGAGAAGGCAGTGTGTGTCGAGCGCAAGCAAAGGAGGAAATTGTGGGTGTAGCAGTGAGTCCAGAAGCAAATGAAAAACAAAGAGAGGAGCAACTTTTGTTTGTAAATCTAGAACAATAGTTCTAAGGAAAACTCGTTTTGTAACGGTCCATTTTTTTTAATGAAATATAGTGTTTCTACTCCACATCTCTGTGCATATTGTTCTCTTGTTATGTCTGTGTTAGAAGAGGAATTTTTGTTTCCTCTCTATTGTTTAGGAATTATCAAAAATTTCAACATGGTATCAGAGCTAGTCCAGACTCTCAGCAAGTGCTGAAGAATATGAAGGAAGAAGAAGTTTGTTGAAGTTTTTTTCTAGTAGAGTGAAGGTTCATCAAGCCAATTATTTGCCAAAACATATTTTTTTGTTTTTGTTTTAGATTACAGTCTAGAGAGCTGTAAAATGAAGTCTTTTAGAGACATAGGTTATCTCTCCAAGTAGTGAGAAATATTTTTTTAAGAAACATAGTCAAGTTTTAGCATAATTATGTAATGCTAGCAATGGCAGGAGCCAACAACAACACGAGTATGGGAAATACTCAACTCCCACAGTTCAATGGGAAGAACTATGAATATTGAGCAATCGCAATGAGAACCATGTTTGCCTCTCAATATTTATGGGAGCTAGTTGAATATGGTTTAGAAGAACTAGCAGATAAACAAGCATTTAATGCCTTAACACGGGCAGAGAAAGAATTTTTGAAGAGTAATAGAAAGAAGGACTCAAAATCCCTCTTCTATCTCTATCAGGTAGTGCATGAAAGCATATTTCCAAGAATTGTAGCAGAAAATAAGTCCAAGAATGCATGCGATACCCTCCAAATAACCTATCAAGGTATGGAGAAGGTAAATATGGCAAAGCTTCAATTAATGAGAAGGGATTTTGAAGTTATTTTCATGAAAGAGTTTTATATAATAGACTCATTGTTCACACTATTAATTGGGTTGGTCACCCAAATGAGATCTCATGGAGAGACCATATAAGAAATAATAATAGTGGAGAAAGTGTTGAGGATCTTACCCTCAAGATTTGATGTGATAGTAACAACCATTGAAGAGGCAAAGGATCTCTCAATGTTTACTGTTGATGAGCTTCATGCATCATTGATGACACATGAAAAAATATTGAGCATAACAAAAATGCATCTTTGAAGCATGCCTTCGAGACTCAAATGTCCTTTGGAAGAGGAAGAGGTCAAGGAAGATCAAACTATAGAGGAAATGGTAGAGGTAGAAGCCAAAATAGAGGAAGAAACAACCCTACAAATACAAGTGGAAGGGGCAACAATCAAAATCAGAATCAAAGCCAAGGAAACAGCCAACAAGGTGGACAAAGTCAAGCACATGGAAAAAGGTATGATAAATCCCAAGTCCAATGTCATTATTGTAAGAATTATGGGCACTATGCCAATGAATGTAGGAAGAAACAAAGTGACATGGGCAGTAGACCCAGTGCTAATTTTTCTAAAGAGAATCTCAGTCAAGAGAATTTTTTTTTAGCATGTAATATGGCTGAAGAGATGAATGAAGATATATGGTTTCTAGATTCAAGGTGTAGCAACCATATGACTGGAAACATCTCTATGTTTTCCATGTTAAATGAAAATGTGAAGTCTCAAGTAACATTGGGGATAGATAGTAAAGTCTCTGTCATGGGAAAAGGCAGAGTAAGTGTTTTGACAAAGAAAGGAGAAATAAAAACCATATCGGATGTTTACTATGTACCTCATATGAAGTGTGACCTTCTGAGCATTGGACAACTCATTCAGAAAGGCTAAAATGTGTTCTTTGAGGATGATGTATGTAGCATCATGGACATACCACCAAACAAATAGAGGATTGCACAAGTAAAGATGACAAGAAACGGAATGTGTCCTCTCAAGATGAGAGCAGATTTGAAGAAAGGAGCTGTAATGGCAGCAGTGACACAAGAGACATTCCAAATAGAAGTAAAAGATGAAAACTGGTTATGGCATTTGAGATTTGGATATCTCAACTTTGGAGGTTTGATTTTTTTTCACAGAAAATGAATAGTAAAGGGATTACCATTGATTGAGAAGCCAGACAACCTATGTGAAGGCTATATCTTGGGCAGCCAACATAGAGAATATTTCCATCAAGAAAGAGCATAAGGGCAAAGGCACCATTAGAATTAGTCCATTCTAAGTTGTGTGGACAAATGAAAACACCATCATTAGTAGGAAGCCACTATATGTTTACCTTTATTAATTATTACACAAGAAAAACATTGGTTTATTTCTTGAAGTTGAAGAGTGAAGTGTTTGAAAAGTTATGCCACTTTAAAGCTCTTGTTGAGAATCAAAGTGGCAGCACATAAAATTCCTTAGAACTGATAGAGGAGGAGAATACATCTCCAAAATTTTCATGTGTTTTTGTAGATAAAATGGAATTTTTAAGCAATTTACAGCAAGGTATACACCACAGCGAAATCGAGTTGCTGAAAGGAAAAACAAAACCATCATGGACATGGTAAAAATCATGTTAAAGGAAAAACATTTGCCAAATGAATATTGGGATGAAGTTGTACATTGTGTAGCATATTTTTTGAATAGATTCCCAACAAAGAGTGTAATGAATAGAGTTCCTGAAGAAGCATGGAGTGGCATAAAAAATTCTGTCACCCACATGAGAATTTTTGGTTGTGTGGCATATGCACACATTCTAGATCATCTAAGGAAGAAGTTGGACAGTAAGGGGGAGAAGTTCATATTTTTTGGATACAGTGAAGAATCAAAGGCATAAAGATTGTATAACCCATCTACCATGAATTTTATTATAAGAAGAGATGTGAAATTTATTGAAGAAGCTTGGGATGGAAGCATTGAGAAAACAGTAAATGTGAAAACCTGTTTGTCTCATAATGAAGATGAGGAAGAAATCACTGAATGAAATCCCTCATTAGCAGCACCACCTCCACCAACACAAGGATAGCAAGGGACACCACAAGCTGGTATGAGAACACCCTTGAGAAGTGATGACAGTGCTTCTCCAAGCACATCACGTGGAGCAGATTTGAGTGCTTGTACAAGCACAAGTTCAACAAGTGAAAGATGAACCCGATTCAGAAGTCTTAATGAAATTTATGATCAAGAAGAAGGTATGAACTCTTTATTTTCGTTCTATTTTCATATAGAAGATCCTATTAATTTTTATGAAGTCGTAAAAGATAAGAAATGGATAGATGCTATGGATGAAGAAATAAATGCAATAGAAAAAAATAAGACATGGGAATTAGTTGATTTCCCAAAAGGTAAGGATATAATTGGAGTAAAATGGGTTTATAAAACCGAAATAAGTGTTGAAGGTAAGATTGAAAGGCACAAGGTCAGACTTGTTGTCAAATGGTACAAGTAGCAACAAGGAAGAGACTATGAGGAAACTTTTGCACCAGTTGCAAGAATGGAAATAGTAAGAGGAGTGTTATCGATAGCAGCACAAAATAAGTGGAAATTTTACCAAATGGATGTGAAATCATCATTCCTAAATGGAGTATTGATGGAAGATGTATATGTTGAACAACTTCTGGGATATGAGAAAGAAGACCAAGAGCACAAGGTATGCAAGTTGAAGAAAGCTCTGTATGGGCTGAAACAAGCACCAAGAGCATGGTACCGTAGGATATATGCCTATCTACTGGAAAATGGGTTTGAAAAATGTGAAGGAGAACTCACATTATACATCAAGGAAAAAGATGGTAAAATGATCATTATTGTTTTATATGTTGATGATGTGATATTAACAAGTAATTATGCTTACCTCATTTAGAATTTTAAAATATTCATGAAGGATGAATTTGAGATGACTGATATGCGATTGCTGAGATACTTGTTAAGAATAGAAGTAAAGCAAAATGAAAATAAAATTTTTATTTCTCAAGAAAAATATCTTAAAGAAGTTTCAGAAAGATTTAACATGCAGGATTGCAAGGAAGAAATTACTCCTATAGTGATGGGATTGAAACTGAGAAAAGAAGACAATGGAAAGGATTTTGATCCAAGTTTGTACAAAAGCATAGTTGGCAGCCTTATGTAGTTGACTACAACTAGGCCAGATATTATGCATGCTGTGAGTTTAATTTCCAGATTTATGGAAAGGCCAAAGGAGGAACATTGGCAAGTAGCAAGAAGAATTTTGAGGTATGTGAAAGGAATAAAGAGGTATGGTATTTTATACACCTCTTCAGAAAATTTTGAATTGATTAGATATACTGACAGTGATTGGACTCAAAGTATAGATGATAGTAAAATTACCTCTAGATATATTTTCCACACGGGATCAGCAGCCATTTCATGGGATTCTATGAAAAAACCAATTGTGGATTTATCAACAACAGAGGTAGAGTATGTGGCATCTATAGCAGCAGCATGTCAAGCTATATGAATGAGAAGAATGTTAAGAAGTTTGTGTGATGAACCGGTAAAATTCACAACAATTTATTGTGATAATAGCTCAGCTATAGATTTATCCAAGAATTCAGTGTTTAATAAAATAAAAAAATGCACTGATGCAAAGTATCATTGCATCGGCGAATTAGTGAACAATGGGGAAATTGTTTTTCAACATTGCAGAACAAAAGAGCAGTTTGTTGATATCTTAAAAAAACCATTGGGACAGAAAAGTTTTAATTATCTTAGAAAATGTCTGGGCATGCAAGAGAATAACAGTTGTGATTAAGGGGGAGTGTTGGAGATAACCCCAACTGCAAATCTGTGGCAAAGAGGAATGAATTTCAATTTTTATTTTATCCTAAAGGAAACTACAACAGCAAAATTCCTTGTTTCATTTGAGCACTCCCAGGGTTTATATCTCTTCAACACCAAATTTTTGACTACAAAGGCCGTAGCCATTTTCTGTAGTGAAATTTTTGGTTTAAACCACACGCAAACCTCCATTTAAACCATTTTCACCTACCCACCTTCAAACCCTACGCCAACCATGTTAACTCCTGCCATTTGCTTTGAATTTAAAACAACCCACATAACTTATGTGGAGCCCGCCAAGTACACGTTGCACATCCCTCAACCAATAGATTCTTACCACAAAGGGCCATTATCACACGTCGCCACACCTCAAACCTGTAAAACATCACCACACCTCAAACCTGCGTGATAGACATACCCCACCACCATGCCACATAAAAGCTGAACAACCAATCAAATCAATATCGCACAATTTCGTGCCGATGTCAATAGCCCTCTAAAACCATACGATAAGGTATGGCCCACCTTCGCCAGCGCATCCACTATCGACCAATGATGCTCTTTCACATTGTTTTGATTCCCAGTCATCAAGCAGGATTATCGATGTGATAAAGCCCACGCAATAATGTATTGAAATATTTGCGAAATGATCTTATAAGGTTTAAAACCTTTGTTTAATGTTTTAATGTCTTATTTGTTCAAATAAGCAGCAATATAAGTTTCATTTAAGTTTCTAAACATAGGTTAAATGATTTATAATATATATTGTAAACATGCAATGTTTACAATATATAGAGAGAGAATAGAATAGGTAGCATTGAGTGTGATTATGTGCAGTAAGCCAATACTATCTGTAAAACAATGTGTGAAGACAGAGAAGGCAATGTGTGTCGAGAGCAAGCAAAGGAGGAGGTTGTGTGTGTAGCAGCGAGTCCAGATGCAAATGAAAAACACAGAGAGGAGAAAATTTTGTTTGCAAATCTAGAATAGTAGTTCTGAGGAAGTCTCATTTTGTAATAGTCTAGTTTTTTTTAATGAAATATAGTGTTTCTGCTTCACATCTCTGTGCATATTGTTATCTTGTTATCTTTGTTTTAGAAGAGGAATTTGTGTTTCCTCTCTATTGTTTAGGAATTATCAGAAATTCCAACAGATACCTTGCAGATGCAGTCATAGAAAGATATGGTATCTATCTTATAAGAAAAAAATAACCACGAAAAGATTGGAAGATTTGACCATGAGGCAGTATAATCTAATAGGTAAAACACTGGAAAATGTAAACACCACTGTTTCTACATCTATAAGCATCATAGTTATTTCCACTTCTCTCTGCATGGTCATCATCTATAAAAATCGATGAAGTATTGCGTATGTGTAACTTTTATTCCATGAAATCAAACATATTTTGAGTTGGGATCCTCCATTATCTGTAAAACATCTCTTCCATGAATTAAATGTATTTCTTCTTCTGTGATACTCAAAGCAATGTCTTACCTTAAATATTAATTCAATATTAATTCATGACGCTGAATATTTATTAGTTAATTTGGGCCACCGACATCAACCCTCCAATATTAGTTAGTAATATTCAATGTTTTTATTAGAAACTACTTCCTCCACCACCACATGATGATATTTTTTTTTTCAATGTAATTTAATGTGCAATATTTTGATTTTTTAAATATAAATTATATATATTGTTAGAAAAGAAGAGGAGACAACAAAATAACAAAAATAATTGACACACACAATAACATGACTTTCCGCACTTCAATTTATCAACTAAAACTTGATTCGACTTGACTTAGTTAACTCACTCTCCAAATTTAGTGAATTCTAGCATGGGATAGTAATTACAATTTCCGACACTCCCCGTTAATTACAACAATATGATTCAACATAACTTAAAAGATGAATCAACATGACTTAACATGACTTAACTATGTATGTTATGCTTACAATATAAATTCACTCAATTGTTAGTCAAACTATGTCTCAGCTAGAATTACAATGACTCAAAACTTTTACAATTTTGAAATTTTTTTTTTTCTTTCGTATTTTATATCCTCCAAATTGCTTCATTCTCTATTGTGCACTCTTGTTGTAGGCTCCATATTTCTTTATTTCTTGTCGTTGCAATGTTTCTTTAACTTGCCTTTAATTTGTGCTGAAAAGGAATTTGATCGTGACTTCCACATCTTGTTCTTCAAAGATTCATTTAACCATACACTATTGCCACAACTATTCATCTTTAAATTGTCTTCTTTTTATTACTTCTTCTGCTTCATATTCCTAACTTTATTTTTTCCATATTTCTTGATAACATAATCTTATATCTTCTTGACTCAATTTCTTAAAAATGTTTTTAATGCATTATTGCTTGTTTTCATAAACTTCCATATCCTTCTCTTCACATTCATCATGAGGTGTTTTTTTTTTTTTTCCCGGTAATCTGCACACTCAACATCATTATTCACCATTTCATTCAGTTCTTTTATTCTAGCTCTTGCATTAATACTCTCATCAATTTGTTCAATAGGCTTTTGACTCCATTCATTAATGAGCATCATATCTGCATCAAAATTATTAGCAATTTTATTTTCAAATTTTTTTCCCATGCTATTTTAAACACCTGCATATTAAGAAACAATGTTAAAAGCATATTTCTTATGTTCTTCTGTGAAACCTTCAATCTCCACCTCTTCCTTCTTTGTCTTTCTTTGTTCTGTCATTGAATCATAATTTTCATTTTCTTCCCTTTTACCAATCTTTGCTGGTGCAGACATGTTGTCTTCCACTTCGCTTCCAATCAATACTAACATATCAATATTTTGTTTCTATTACGTCATGTTCAACCAGTCATTATCAGTTAATGGTTCTTCATCAAATTTAACATCAGCATAATTTTCATCCACACTATTGTGGGATATTCGAACATGCATGTGCTCATTAACAATTTCAACTTTACCAGATTCATTAGCTACAACTCGATTTAGGAATGCGCATCTTACTTTGGAGTAAACATCCACATGTGTCTCATCACAGTGGGATTCGCTGTCATTTACACCATCCATGTTATAGTAGAGTCCTTGAGAATTTATATGCTCTTGCTCTGTTTCACGCAGAGTGGCTTCAATTTTTCTCTCTGCAATATTTGCTACATCTTCTTCATCCATATGCATGTTTTCATCACGAGTTTCACTTTTATAGCCTTCATGACCATTATCCACTTTTGAGTGGGATTCTCCAAGCTCCATTATGTTCTCAGAGTCTTGCACATCTACTCTCAGATCTGCAGCTAACTCACCAAATTATGACACATCTTGCTGCTGCATGTGACTCCCCCTTGCACCAAATTCTTCTTCTATGATCTTCCATGCTTCCTTTCTACTTATAGTTTTTGCTACCTTGTACAAAAACTTCTCATCCAATGCCTTTTTTATAAAATTCAATGCTAAAGAATCACATACTTCATCATATATGTTATTAGATTTGTACTCAATTAACTCTTCAGCTCGAGGAAAAGTTAGCATTTTGATAACCTAAATTCAAAATATTCACTAGTAAGCATATGAGGTGGTAGTAGATCAAAGCTACACCAATCAACCTTTATTTATTCTTTTTCTTCTTCTAGACTTCTCAATTCCTTAGCTGCGGCCTAAAGCTTTCTAAACATTGCAACAACCATTGCTTCTTCTTTTCAATTCTTTATTTTAACCTTTTTCAGTCACACTTTGAGACCTATATCTGTTTTCTTTCCTATGTCTTCTATCTACTTTCATGATTGCATGAGACTATCTTTCATATTACCCCCAAAATACAATATAATATTTAATACATGTCCCATAAAAAACAATCTTCTCCTGAAACATTATCATGCTTAACAATACACAAAATAATTTTGTAGACTCATAAACCTTACAAAACCATAAACTTTATTTTCAATAAAACTCTTCTTAAAAAGAAAGCTTAAAAAAAATCTTAAAAAAATATAAAATAAAACTATTTATATTATGCACTTTTTTTATAAAAGAAAACTTTAAAAAAAAACTTTTATCACCCTCTCCAAACCCTTATATGAACCTTAAATAACGCTTGAACAAAACTTTAATATCTTTGACTTTTAAAAGAGAAAAGAAAGCTTCTCCAAACCCTTATATGAACCTTAAATAACGCTTGAACAAAACTTTAATATCTTTGACTTTTAAAAGAAACTTCAATACTCTTTTAATAAGCGTTTTCAAAATGAGGCCGCTTTCAAAGTTCACATAAATCGTAAATCGTTTTAAAAACAATACCATTTCAAAATATCACTAGTCACCAACACGCTCGTTTTTATTGTCTTTTTCCGCACGAGAAACACACGTTTTGACTTAGTCAAATCAAAACTGCCTTCCACTAATAGTCTAATAACCTCCACTCTACGTATATAAAAGAGCTTTAGGATTAAAAAAGACTTATCACCATATAAATTAATGAAAATCCTTTAGATTTGACATCGGCATTGTTTTTTTTTTTGTGTATTTTTTGGAGTTTCTAATGTTGTCATTGGTAAAAAAATTTAAGGTGAAACTCTGATTTTTGTTATTTAAACTGGTTTTTTAATTGTATATATGGATTTAACACCCTAAAAAACCTTTATGGTAGTTTGATTGTGCAATATTAGTCATCAAATTTCTGTTTTCAATGAATTCTTGCCTAATTTTAAAGAAATTAAACCAGAAAAATCTACTAGAAAGACCTTCAAAAAGTCGCACTAAAAACAACTAATTTAAAAAATGCTCTTTGTTTGGCTTTAGGTATGTTTTTAAAAGTTGACAACCCTGACCCATCCAAACTGAATAATCTACTAACTAACAAGGTGTGAATTTAGCACTCATTTTGTTAACTAAAATTGCTAGCTTTCTTCACTTGATCATCTTTTAATTGAGTTTATAGACTCCACAAATCTTGTAATCTTTTCTAGATTTTCATACCAATTGGTTAGAAACGTAAAAAAATAAAACACAAAATAACACAAATAATTAAGTGACTATCCAAATTTATTTAACTCTGCTATATTGATTTCATGTACCATCACAATAAAAATACATTTTTCAAATTACACAATTTACACTCACAATTTCAATAATTTCTTATAAATTTATCACGGTAAAAGCATGAGATTTAGGTTTTCCTCACTCTACTTCACTTGTTCCCCATGTTTGCACACTCGATCCTACATCATTATGGAATTTATGGTGTTTGTCTCACGCCATCATTACGTCATTTATGGGGTTCACTTACATTTTATTCAACAACATCGCGTCTTATAAGAAAATCTCACAGAAAAACCTTTCATGCCAACAAAAAAAATGTGAAAATTATTTTTATTATGTGAAAAAAAATTAGTGGATGTTTTTTGAACCAATTATTGTGATTTATCATGAGCATTGAATTAGAGTAGATATAAAAGTTTACGATTTAATTAATTAAGAAACTATCTAATAAAAATATTTAAATAATTTCTATTTACTAATAAAATAAAAATAATAATAATTATTAATGTGATTATTATATAAAGATTTCTTCATAATTATTATTAAATTTAAGTTGTTTTTTTTTATAATAATAATAATAATAATAATAATAATAATAAAATGAATAAAAATAAACATAAAAAATAAAAATAAAATAAAATATAAAAAATGATAAATAAAAATTAAACAAAACTCCATAAAAATTAAAAATAAATAAAATAAATAAATAAAATAACTAATTAATTGATTGATTAATTACTTCAATTCAAAAATAAATAAAAAATAATATTAAAAAAAAATTAACTATGAGAAAAGGGTAGAGATCTAGCACCTGCTAATGCTCTAACCATTATCTATGTTCAGATTCACAGACCATTTTTCAATTTGTAAGGCTTCTCTTAATTTACGATGATGAAAATGATCAATCCTAGTAATGGCTTTAGCTTCTTCAATGCAGGTGTGATGATTAGTCTTCTCAACATGTTTTTCCAATGCAGAGGAATCAGATCTACCATTTTTAAGGTCAACCACGTGTTCGCAAATTATTTGATTAATGGATCGATCAATTTCACCAATGTAAGGGGTTCCACATGAGAAAGGAATGATGTAAACACCTTTACCATCTTTAGGGTTTACTGGGTCCTTCAGAGATCTTAAAGAGCTTCGAAGGACCCAGTAAACCCTAAAGATGGTAAAGGTGTTTACATCGTTCCTTGCTCCTGTGGAACCCCTTACAATGGTGAAACTTGTTGATCCATTAATAAAAGAATTTGCGAACATGCGGCTGACCTTAAACATGGAAGATCTTGCTCCTTTGCATTGGCAGGGCATGGTGAGAATACTAACCTTCACATCTACATTGAAGAAGCTAAAGTCATTGCTAGGATTGATCATTTTCATCATCGTAAATTAAGGCAGGCCTTAGAAATTGAAAAAAAGCTGGTGAATCTGAACATAGATGATGATTAGAGCATTAGTAGGTGCAGTGTCATTTCTTCTTCTTTTTCTTTTTTTATATTTCTAGAGCTTTTTTTTTTAATTTAATTAATAATTAATTAATTAATTAATTTTGCTTTTTTAATTCCTCTAGAGCTTTTATTATTATTATTATTATTATTATTAGCTTAAATTTAATAATAATTATTATTTTTACTTTATTAATAAATATAAATCATTTGAATTATCTTTAAATAGGTTCTTAATTAATTTGATCAAATCAGCAATTATATTATAATGTCTAGATCCTCTGTGCATCTATTTAAATCATAAGCTTTTATATGTGCATCTATTTAAATCATAAGCTTTTATCTGTCCTCTAATCCAGTCCTGATATAAGCCACAACAATTAATTTTATCGGTCTTGATGATAAATCAAAGCAACTGCTTTAAAACGCGTTGACGATATTTTTAGTATATAATTTTTACGAAATGTTTATTTACACCCTTTATAAATCACAAAAGCCATCAACGTAGTACAATTAAATGTATTTATCTCCTTCGTTTCTGTAAATTCCATGAAAGTGCCTTCGAATGGCTGAATTTGAACATGCGGCGAGTTCAAAATCATTAGACAAACAATATATATCCCTATGCCATCTGTGTAATAGCAAATTAATTAAATATGGTATAGTTTAGAAACTACATTATTGAATTTAAATGTTATATATTCCAGTTTATATTCACTGGTATATATTTTAATATATTGTTATGAAATGCATATGATTTCTCAACTTGTTTCGACATATATAGTCACAAAGTGTAACTTGTTTAATTTTGATGGGGTTTGGTTCGTCACACTATTATGGCTATTATATTTCATTTAAATATTTTAATGTTTTTTATTTATGTTTTTGTATTACTAAATATTGCAGAGTCTGGTATATATAATATTATATTTAAATATTGTATATTTTAGTGTATATTTTATTATATATTTTAATTTATATAGCATTTTTTACATTATTAGGAAGTACTTAATTCGATAGAAAATGATCACAATCACACTAGTGTAATGCTATATAAATAATTTTGATTTGATTTCATATTTTTTGTTTTTTAAGTTGTCTATGTTTTTTACAACACTTAATCTTTGGTTTCAATACCTCAATTTATGGGCATTTAAGCTGTGAAAATTATACGGGGATCACATTCGTCCTGGGCCACACCAACCCTTAACATGATTGAATTTTTTCCCATGGATTTTTGAACCGGTGACCTTCATATCACAGAGTGAATTAATAGTACACTCTATCACTATCTATTCTACGCCCCGTTAGCAATTTTATTTCGTTATTAGTTACATCATTATTACTAACAAAATTGATTTCAATAACTTTATAGTGGTTTGTTCTTGGCAATGAGCCACACTAAAACGGATTGGAATGTTGACTTAAATAGATTTGATGTTATTGACTCAAAACATGAAACCAACACTAAGGTTTCATGACAAACCATGTTATTATGGAATGAAATATAAATTTAAATAGCTTTAATGTGGTTTACCAATATTATGAAACTAGACTTGATTATGATAACAATATCTTGAGATATGCAATGTTCCATGTTGTACATTAGCAAATGAATGAGAGCATAGTCATACCTTAATGATACTCGCACTGCATAGGACATGTTAACAAGTTGACTGACACAATACAATATCTAATGACCTCAAAAATGCATTAGTCTAACATGCATTTTTTTTTGTCTCTATTTTGTAGATTTTAAAGTTCATTTATTTTGAAATATGGTTAAATATTTGGAAAATCTTAGTTTTAAGAGATTAAGTTTACATAATCCAAGTACCCCGGAATGTTTTCCAAGGCATAATACGATTTAAAAAACAAACCATTATGATATCCTAAAAAATTATGTCATCAAATTCCAATAAAAATATCAAAAAATTGCTAGACAACACCCCTCATTGATAGTGTATCGAACACATGTATTAACACCAAGGAAGGGACAAATATCCCAAATAATTGGAAACACATCTATGATTTAACAATTTGAAAAATTGTATGGTGGTTTGAAAATGAGATAGCGTATTTTACGGATACTTCACATGCCTTGCTAGCATTATCTAGCTTTCTTGTAAGTACTAAAATTTGGTCCAACAAGTTCACATGCTTTAGGAATGGTTTTCTAGTGAATGAAACAAATTCTATTAATTGGTCAAATAGAATGGAGATATTCCCGAATTTAATTCATGGAGGATTCATCACGATTACACAGCTATGTCATGTTGTTTAATCTTTGTCACATGCGTTCATGCTTATTGCTTTATTAGTGCTTTATTTTCTCTTAGCAAAATCTAAATGTTAATTTTTGGGAGCTTTTTTAAAAAAACATTCGTGGTATGATTCTTGGTGAGATCATAATTTTCCATTAATTTAATTATATTTTTAAATGAAAAAATATATTTAATTCTTTGAAAAAGATTTAGGGCATTTGATTGTATAAAGTAAATAACTTAAACTACAATCCAATAATTTCTAGTGAAATGTAAAGTGAAATTGATCATAAATTATACTGAGAAAAGAGACAAACACATTGAATGTTTACACTACACTTTCTCTCTATTTTGTGTTTTAGCTTCCTTTCTCACATATGTCACTCCATCTATTAGAGTATATTTTACACTAAAGGAAATGACATCTTTTAAATCCACACCTCCTAGTATAGCCTTGTATGCCTCGTTACAATGCAAATAATTTATTTTTATTAAGATGGAAACAAAACTTATAACCCTATTTTACACTCCACTTCAGTTAGAAAAACTCTAGCTCAACTTACCTCCATTGCTAGCTAAAATGTATCCCCTTTAACCCTTATTTTTATTCACATAGGTCTTCTAAGGAAGTTATAGATGTTATAGGGCTGAAATTACATAATTAAGTAATTTATCATTATTAATTTATCACAATTTCATAATTATGAAATAATAGGTATTCCATATTTGAGAAAAATTAACAATTGGAAAGAAAGTTAACAGTGAGTTGGGAAAAACTCATAATTGAGTATGGAACTTGTTCATGACTGGTAATTTCTTGGTCCACATGCCATAAAATCTATCCATGACTTGTATAGACACAATTCAGATGCCATCAAGCCTAACTTCTCTTGGGATTAGTGTTTAGATACATATTCCCAAATCTAGGAAAATCTTATACAAACATTCATTATTACGAGTGGAATAGAAGGATAATTTAATTAAAATACCTTCTAATGTTAGATAAATATCAATAGAGAGTGTTCTCATCCTTCATGAATAATTTTATTTTGTGAGTAAGCTAAGCGAGGAAAAAGAGTGAGGATTTAGAGGAGAGCACTCTACGTCAAGTGATAACATGCTGTTAACACCCAGCGTGGTATTATGGTAATGTTAATTTTTGCATGTGTGTAGGTGTTTGGATCAAGAAGATGGAGTGTGATGTTCAAGTAGGAGTGGGATTTCAAACTAATTAAATGGATCTAGAATTTGCAGAAACATGCAAGGGTCATAAGGTATGTTAGCATGTTTTCTATTTCCATTGAATGAATGGAATAGATTGCATTAGGTCTAAGGAGGCTTAATTTATGGTTCTATCCATTTTCTAGCACATCTTGAGGTGGGATATGTGGGACAATAGTCCCTTATCTAATGTATAATTTAGCAAACACCAACTTTAGGTTTAACAAATTTTATGCCATGAACTCTATTGTACCCTCCTCTTCCTTTATTTTAACCTTCATATATCAAAAGGGTCAAGGTGCAAAGGATAACATAGTTTGGATGAATTTTCGAAGAATAAAATGAGCTCAACTACCACACCAAACCCAATCAATCATAAATTTATCTAGAAGAGATTTCCAATGGTATAAATAAATCTAAAAATGGTGTCCTAGATCAAGAGATAAAGCCATTCAAAGTTCAGCTGAAAAAGGTCAAAATCTCGGAGACCTTATGACCCCAAAATCTCGTAACTCATTAGAAAATAAATTTCAAAAATATCTGAGGACCAGGGGACTAGGGATTAGTCAATTGTTGGAGACAAGGCCATCTACTGATGGAACCCCGTAACATAAATTGGAGGCCTGAACCTTGGAATCTCGGAACCTCGTAACATTTTGTTAAAAGAATTTTCGAAGGGGTCATAGTTAAGCCATTTATAAAGAAATTTCTTGCATAACAAAGGATCAAGGATTGTTTCTCTCTCCTTTGTCTGGATAGGTGGCAATGGATCATTGGTAAATGGTGACATCAATAACCACCCACTCAGAGGTGGATATGTGGCAGGCGATTTTGAAGTTTTCAATTAACTAAAGGGCCCATATATGACTAACACTTAGACCAATCATAGATAAACATTTGGCATGGTTGATGATAGCATGAATTTATCCTGACAACATACCTCGGACGATCAGAACCCCGCGGAAATTTTTAATTACATTTCAAAAGCTTCAAGGACCAAGGGATCAAAACGCCACAACATTTGAGTTCCAACTCAGCAGTGAGGAAGTCCTAGTAAACACAATTAATTAGTTCACAATTTTTTCTAAGCTGCAGTATTACCTCATGAACTTTCTAAATCTAAAAAATTAAGTAATTTCAACCTATATGGCGTATCTCCATCCATATTGAATTTACCTCATCCAAGAGAAAGCTCCAGCAGCGTAACAAGTGTTGCAGTTAACCCATCTCTCCCCAACCCATAAATTCAGAGTCAATAAATTGAATCACACAAATTGATGGTTTTGGTTAATTCCAGGGGGTCAAACCTTACCTCCAACTCCACCTAAGCACCCCGTCGGAGGAGGGAAAATAGGACCACCAGCTATTAGGCTAACGTAGTGATCGTGTTAGTGACTAGGACCACTATTATTCAAGCATGAAAAGTGAGTGGGAGACCATTTGATACATAGCGCCCCTTCTTTGCCATCCACCCAATCCAAAACTTTGACGTGTCTCTCCCCACATCATCTCTAACAATGTTACCGATGAAATAGGTAACATGACCTCAAAACGGGAACTCTAGCCCAAAAAGACTCAAAAAACATGAAAAAACACCCCAGAAACAAAAAAAAGTGTATTCGAGAACGCACTTGGTTTTTTTTTAAGGTCAAATTTCAACATTTTATAAAATTATGCTAAAAACAAAATTGTTTCTTGACAAAAGGATTGAAAAAACACCCTCAAATCAAAACCAGTTGATGCTGGAATAACCAAAAAAAAAAAATGTGTCATATTTTTGACATTTTTAAAAATAGAAATAACATTTTTTAAAATTCAAACATTGAAATAAACCTAAAATTTAAGAAAAAAATAAATTTAAAAAATAAAAAAAATTTAAAGCTTAAAATTTAAAAATATATAGGAATAAAAAAATAAAAATAAAAACAAAATAAAATTTTTAATTCAAACATTAAAAAAAACCTTTAAAGATTAAAATTTCAAAATATATAGAAATTTAAAAAAAAAAAACAAAATTAAAATATTAAATTAAAAAAAAAAGTTAAAAAAGAAAGAAATTATAAAAAATAAAATATAGAAATTAAATTTAAAAAAAAAAGAAAATGTTTATTAAATTAAAAAAAAAATTAAAAAAAAAATTAAATCTAATGAAATATATTAAATTTTAATACATTTAAAACTTTAAAAAAATAATAAAAAAAATACATTATTTAAATTAAAAGTAAAAAAATGAGAAATTAAATAAAAATAAATAAAAGAATTTAAATTTAAATTATAAAAAATAATATATATATATATATATATATATATATATATATATATATATATATATATATTATATTTTATTAAATTAAAAAAAAAGATGTTGATATTAAAATAATAAATTAAATTTAAAAAGGAAAAATATTAAATTTTAATAAATAAATGAATAAACAAATAAATTTTGAAATAAAAAATAAATTTTAAATATAAAGAAAAAAAAACATTGTTAAAATAAAAACTTAAAAAACTTTAAAAAACAATTAAAAATGAAAAAGTGAAAAAAATATATTAAATAAAAAATAAAATAAAAAACAAATTAATTTGAAGATATTAAGTTTAATTAAAAAAAAATCTAATTTTAAATACACAATTTTAATTGAAAAAAAAAATATATATATAATAATTTTATGTAGTTAAAAAAATAATAATAAAAAATTAAAAAAAAAATATTAAATTCAAATAAATTAAAAAAAATACAAAATTTATTAAATTTTAAAAAATTAAATGAAAAAACTAAACATAAAATTTAATAATAAAAAAACATGAAAAAAAAAAATCAATTAAATAAAAAAAAATACAAAATTTAATAAAAATTATTAACAAAATTTAGAAAAAAAAAATTAAAAACAAAAAAATGAATAAAATTTATAAAAAAACAAAAAAAAAACAAATTAAATTTCAAATATAAAAATTAAATTAAAAATATATATATATATATATTTGAATTAAAAAAAATATATTAAAAATTAAAAAAATAATAATAATAATTTTTTTATTGTGGTGGCGCCACCAATCGACCTCCCCCCCAGGTGGCAACGGAGGCCGGTCGTTGTGCGGGAGGGGAGGCTGCATGCAGCCCTCCGCCCGCCCAGCGGTCGGCCTTCGCCGCCACCTGGGCGGGAGCCCGATTCCAGGAATCGCCCTCCCACGGCGCGAGGTTGATTCCGGGAAACGCCCTCCCGCGACGGGAGGCCGATTGCGCGAGGCCGGCGGGAGGGCGATTCCCGGAATCGGCCTCCCGCCGCGGGAGGGAGGGCAATTCTCGGACTCGGCCTCCTGCCGCTAGAGGGCGATTGAGGGCGATTCCAGGAATCAGCCTCCCGCTACGAAAGGGTGATTCTGGGAATCAGCCTCGTGCTGCGGGAGGGCGATTCCCGGAATCGCCCTCGCGCCGCTGGACGACGATTCCGGAATCGCCCTCGCGCCGCTGGAGGATGATTCCTGGAATCGGCCTCCCGCCGCGGGTGGGCGATTCCCAGAATCGGCCTCCCGCCTAGGTGGCGGCGGAGGTCGGCTGCTGGGCAGGGGAGGGGTTGTGCATGTGTTCCTCTCACCGCCACAAGCGACGCCTCCGCCGCCACTCCGCTGAGGCCGACACACACGTACCACTACCAAATTTTTTTTTTAAACTTTTAATATATATATATATATATATATATATATATATATATATATATATATATATATATATATATATATATATATATATATATATATATCTATATTTTTTTTTTTTTCAATTTAATTTTTTTTTTTAATTCAAAAAATTTAAAATTATTTTTTTTAATTCAAAGTTTTTTATTTTAAATTTAATTTGTTTTAATTTTTTTTGTTTTTTTTCTTTTAAATTTTATTTTTAAATTTAATATTTTAGATTAATTATTTTTTAAAATTTAAAATTTATTTATTAAATTTATTAAATTTTGATTTAATTTAAATTTTTTTTTATCTTTTAGTTTATTTAGTTTTTCATTTTAAATTTTATAAATTGTTTCATTAAAAAAAAACAGTAAATTTATGGATATTTGTTTTTTAATTATTTGCATGTGGTTTTTTTTATTGATAGTTTTTTTTATTTTAATTCTTTTATTTTAATTTTCTTTTTCAATTTTAAATTTTTTTTTTCTTTTAATTTGTTTTTTTTTGTTAATTTTAAAATTTGTATTTTTTTTTTATTATTATTATTTTTTTAATTTTAAATTTTAAATTTAATTTTTTCTTTTTTTGTATTTTATTTTTTTAATGTAAATTTTAATTTTGTAATTTAAATTATTTTTAAATTTTCTATTTTAATTTTTTCTTTTAATTATATGGTTTTTTTTAATAACTTAGAAAAAAATGTTTTTGATGTTTTTATTTTTTTATTTTTTTGGTTAAATTTTTTTTTTCTTTAAATTATGTGTTTTTTTTTTCAAATTTTGTCATTTCTTTTGATATAATTTTCAGATATTTTTGTGGTTTTTTATTTATTTTTGTTTAAATTTTTTATTTTTACGAGTTAATTTGGTTTTTTTTTACATTTTTGTTGGTTTTTTTATTGTTTATATATATATATTTTTTATCTAAGTTTTGTGTTTTATTACCAACATGAAAATCACCACTCTAAAAAAAAAGGTTGATGCTGCATCAATACGTTTCAAAATTAGCATGAAAATCACCGCTCTACAAAAAAAAAGTTGATGCTGCATTAATACGTTTCAAAATTAGCATGAAAATCACTAACATTTTAAAACAGATATTCATACTTCATAAATGAAAATATTAGAGTGTCAAAAATGTGCACAAAAAAAAAGGGGGTGATTCTGCATCACCACTTTTCAAAATCGGTTGCTTTTTATGCTACCAAAAAAAAACAGGTAACAGTGCGGTTACCTATTTCATCGGTAACAGTGTTCTCTTTCTTTTCCCAACTAACATTCCCGAACCGACTGTTGCAAACTGCATGTCGACTATTGTAGTTTAAACTTACCTATTTAAAGCTATTATGTTTCTAAGTCGCTCCATATGTTTGTAGCTACCTCTACCCAATTGTTAGCTATAATAAGGACCTCCATGCACCCCATAACATCTAATTCCCTCCATGTACCAAATAAGCCTCCACCACTCTCACCAAGAAGAAATGAATAAATCCAAGGGGAAGTCGAAGGTACCTGTGCAAAAACCAGCTGACCCATTTAGGGAAATCATTGATGAGAAATTTCCAGGAGAAAAATTATTCAGAGATTCAGTTTGTATCATGGATTAAGACATTCCTCATGGGAGGTGATTTATCAATATTTTGAAGATGAAGGTCCCAAGGTGACCATCAGAATGATTATAGTCGATGATGAAACCATAACTTCTAAGGAAACTCCACAGGACGCAACAAACTATTTATTGCATAAAATTGGAGAGAGGCCCCATATTTTTCACTACACACACACACATACACACACACACACACACACACACATATGGTTAGATGGGTTATTGAGTTGGTATATTACAGAATGAAATTTCCACACTCAGAAAGGCACCACAATTGTTTTATTCTTAGAAAAATCCTTACATGAGATGTATCACTTTCCAGACCCTCAATTCATCTATGACAAAAAGTATGTAGAGGACGTATTTAAAAATCATGGGGATCCAACGGATTTCATTAAATATTGGAGGAGTGACCCTAACAAACACAAAAAGGAAGAGGATGGTAAGTACTAGATAGACTCACTCACTTCGCCTTTTAGTCAAGTAGTTTCCATTCTTTGGAGGATACGTGCATATCCGAAAATCTATAAATTCCCTGGCAGTAGTGTTCCTCTAATTGATGGGCTTTCTAAGATTTAAATCTCCGATTGGGCCACTATACTATAAAATAATCTGTCTAAACAAATTTTAGGTTTCCATTTTTCCCGCATTGTCTCAGAGAACAAAATCCCTCCCTTTTATGTCAACCTATATCATCGACTCCCTCTATTAGTCCCAATATTTTCCAGCCATGGGATGGAAGTGCATCATTAATTATCCCTCTCAAATTCATATCTATCACAATCTACTCTAGGATACCAATTATTTTGGTCATTTCTATCAAATTTCTCAAAGGGGCATAATCCCAATTTATGAAGTTATATTTGAAACCAAGACCCCCCAAAATTTCTCTAGAAGCTATGAAAAACCTTAGAAGAATTGGGAATTGGTTTGGTGAATGGCCATTCACCTATATCATAGTCTTGGATAGCCATGCACCCCCACATGTCTTGCCACTCTATGTTGTAGAAATTTTTTTATGCATGGAAGTAGCATACCAAACAATTGGTCATGGGATTACCAAAGCGTTAAAACAATTCAACAAGAAGGTTCGGCCTTAATTCCTTCTACATTTTGAAATATTATCTTTAGCCAATTATGGGCATGCTAAAAAGGAGTTGAAACCCATTGAGGTATTGGAGCTAGCCACCATTCTAACTCGGCCTTATGACCCAGACGGAGTAGCGAAGCAGGTAGCCCTAGCATTTTCTATCAGAAGATTCCTCCATGGAGAAAACTAATTTGATGACTTATTCTTCGAATTTCTTACAATTAATTTTTGAAAAGGGTGAATGAGGAGTTATCAGCTTAGGAGCAGAAACAATTGCTCACTTTTAGAAATGCAAGACTGGCCCCCCTGCCATTAAATTTGTTGTAGCTTCCTTTAAAGGGTGTTATAACTTCTACTCAACAAGAAAGCTCCTCCAAAGCAATGGTTCCTCCCAAATAACAATAATAATAATAAAAAAAACGTGTTCTTTAGATCCTAGATGAGAGTTGCATACAGTAGACCCGAGGATGGAATAGGTCAGGGACTATTTTGAGCAAGACTTGAAATAGCCCAGGTGAGGTGAAAAGGGGAAAGAAATCCTCGAGGAATAATTTTTTCTTCGGTAGTAGACTCCATTAACTAGTCCCTCTTCTCAATACGATACACCATACCAGAGCCATCTACAATTGATAAAAAAACCATTCCTTACCTAACCTCACCTAGATATTGTTCGAGTCAATCCCACTTCATAGATTTTTCTTGACATTGAAGAGATTCCCAAATGGATATTTTTTACAACTCTATGCACAAACCAATTGTAAAAAGAGGAAAGAAAAAAATTAATATTGAAAATTCACAGGCCTTAGTCCCAGGGAAAAATTCACAAGATGCTCCTCTTGAAGTACTCTAGAAGGGTACTTCAGCTACCCCTACTAATGAACTTGCAAATTTAACTTACTTCACAGGTGCATATATTTCTTCCACCATGGAAAATACCATGGAAGTACAAGAATTGGTAAGTGAGAAGGATGAGAATATTTCCTCCGTGGAAGAGACACTCATCAATACCGAAGAACAACTTGGAGCACAGTGGCAAGCTCACTTATATCAAAAGGATATTGTAATCGCAGAGCTACAAAAATAGTTCAATTCCATTCAAATTCAACACGCAGAGGAGATTACGGAGAGAGATTAACAACTCTAAGAATATCAACAAAATATAAAATAGTTACAGGTTGAGACACTTCAACTAAAGGATTTCAAACAGGAGGCCCATGATTTGAATGTACGACTATAGAGACAAAAACAAATATTTTGAGATAAGTTGAATTTGATGCAGGAGAAACGCATATTAGGAAATGATCTAACTAATGTCTTGGTGGAAATGATCTCATGTTTTTGATGAAGCTAAGAAGGATCTCAATGAAATTTTAGAATGGAAATATAGTGTTGAGCAGAGGAAATACAAATCCCCCAAAATCGATGTGATGCATAAATCGGTCTTTCCTAATGGATGGAAAGACAGGATACGTTTAATAAAAAACTCATCAGTTATGCTCGTGAGATGTCAAGTGCCCTGATGGAATCGATTAATGATTTCTTACTTGAATGGAATCTCCAAATTTTCAAAGGATTCCCTGCTAGATGTGGAGAGATTTGTCAGGAAATGGAAGCCATTTACAAAGAAATTTATTGCACAACAAAGGACCAGGGACCATTTTCTCTCTCCTCTTATGCATCATTGGGAAAAGGGGACATCAATAACCACCCACTTGGATGTGGACATGTGGCAGGTGGTTTTGAAGTTTTCAAGTACATAAAGGGCCCATATATAACTGAAATTTGGACCAATCATAGGTCGACATGTGGCGTGGTTGATTTTAGCATGTTTTTATCCCAACCACATACCTCAAAGTATCGAAACTCCGTATCAATTTATAATTACATTTCGAAATCTTCAGGGACCAAAGAATCAGAGTGCCAAGAGATCTGAGTTCCAACTCAGTAGTGAGGAAGTCCTACGAAACACCATTACTCAGTTCAAAAGAGTCGCTAAGTGGTAGTATCCGTACCGTACTTTCTAAATGTAAAAAATTAAGTAATGGCCACCTATAGTGCATATCTCCATCCATCTTGAAGTGGCCTCATCCAAGAGAAAGCTCTAGTGGGGTAGCAAGTGATGCAGTTAAGCCGACGTTGCCCACCCCTCACAAAGAAAAACAAAGTCAATAAAGTGATTCACGCAAATTGACAGTTTTACTTAATTATAGGGGGTCGAAACATGCCTCCAAGTCCACCCAAGCACCCCATCGGAGGAGGTAAAATAAGCCCACCAACTATTAGGCTAACTTGGGGACCACGTTAGTGACCAGTACCATTATTAGGCGAGCATTACAGGTGAGTGCAAGACCGTTTGATACGTAACACTCCTCCCTTTCCCTCCACCCAATCCGCCTCTCCCACATGTCTCTCTCCACGTCATCTCTTTATTTTCCCGCCTAAAATCCCGGAACCAAATGTCAGAACCTGCACGTCGACTGTTGCAATTTAAACTTAACTATTTTAAACTATTTTGTTTCTAAGTCGCTCCATATGTTAATATCTACCTTGGCCAAAATGTTAACTAGAGTAAGGACCTCCAAGCACCCCATAGTGTCTAATTCCATCCACACACCAAAGAAACCTCCACCATCCTCACCAAGAAGAAATGAAGAAATCCAAGGGGAATTCGAAGGCACTTGTGCAAACACCAACCGAACGATTTAGGGAAATAGTTCATGAGAAATTTACAAGAGATAGATTATTCTGAGATTTAATTTGTAACATAGATTTAGGACATTCCTCATTGGAGGAAATTTATAAATATTTGGAATATGAAGGTCCCAGGGTGACCATCAGAACGGTTGTAGTCGACGATGAAACCCTAACTTCCGAGGAAACTCCACTGGACCCAACAAACTATTTATTGAATAAAATTGTAGAGATGCCCCATATATTTCCTTTTACATATATGGTTATATGGGTTATTTAGTTGGTAGAAATTACAACACGAAAGTTGCACACTCAGAAAGGAACCAAAATTGGTTTATTCTCAGAAAAAGCCTTACATGAGATGTATCACTTGTTAGACACTCAATGCATCCATGACAAAAAGTATGTAGAGGACTTCTTTAAAAGTCTTGGGGATCCTATTGATTCAATTAAATATCGGAGGAGTAACCCGAAAAAACAAAAAAAAGGAAGAGGATCATAAGTACTACATAGATTCACTCCTCTTTTTAGTCAACTAATTGTCATTCTTTGCAAGTTACATGCATATCCAAAAATCCTTAAATTACCTAATAGTAGGGTTCCTCTAATTGATGGGGCTTCTGAGGTGTACATATTTGATTGGGCCACTATACTATCCAATAATCTGGCCAAACACATTTTAGCTTTCCATTATTCCTGTAGTATTTCATAGAAAGAATTCCCTCCCTTTTATAGGTCATGGAATCCCTCTATTACTCCCTATATTTTCTAGCCATGGGATAGAAATGCACCATAAATTATCCCTCTCTAATTCATATATATCACAATGTACTCTAGGAGATCAATTATTTTGGTCGTTTCAATCAAATTTTTTAGAGGGGCATGATCCGAATTTACGAAGCTATATTTGAAACCAAGCCCCCTATAATGTCTCAGGAAGCTATGGAAAAACTTATAAGAATTGGGAATTGGTTTGGTGAAAGGTTATTCACCTCTATCAGAGTCTTGGATAGCCATGCACCCCCACATGTCTTGCCACTTTATGTTCTAGAAAAGTTTTTATGCAGGGAAGTAGACTGCCAAACAATTGGTCATGGGATTACCAAAGCCTTAAAAGATTCCAACAAGAAGGTTTGGCCTCAATTCCCTTTAACTTTTGGAATGTTCTCTTTAGCCAATTATGGGCATGTTGAAAATGAGTTGAAAGCTATTGAGGTATTGGAGCTAGCTTCCGTTCTGACTAGGCATTATGATTGAGATGGAGTAGTGAAGAACGTAGCCCTAGATTTTAGTATCAGAGGGTTCCTCCATGAACAAAATTTGATGACTTATTCGCCGAAGCATTTTATTATGATTAAATTTTTTAAAGGGTGAATAAGGAGTTACCATCTTAGGAGCAGAAACAATTCCTCACTTTTAGAAATACAAGACCGGTCCCCCTTCCATCAAAATTTTTGTAGCTTCCTCTACAAAAACAAGTGTCTTTAAAGGGCGTTATCACATCTACTCAACAAGAAAGTTCGTCCAAAGCAGTGGTTCCTCCCAAAAAACAACAACAACATCAACAAATGTGTTCTTTAGATCCTGGAGCATAGCTGCATACAATAGACACAAGGATGGAATAGGTCAGGGACCGAATTGAGAAAGACTTGAAATAGCCCAAGCAAGGTGGAAAAGGGAAAGGAATCATGGAGGAAGAAATTTTTCTTTAGCAATAGACTCCAGTAAGTATTCCCTCCTCTCAATACTATACACCATGCGAGATCCATCTAGAGTTGAGGAAAAACCATAAGTTGCCTAACTTGAAGTAGCGATTATTCGAGTCAATCCTACTTCATAGATATTTCTCAACATTGAAGAGATCCCCACAATGGATATTTTTTACAACCCTATGCAAAAATAAGTGGTAAAAATAGGAAGGAAGAAAATGTAGATAGATGAACCCTAGACCTTCGTCTCAGGGAAAAATTCACAAGCTTCTCCTCTCGAAGTCCTCTGGAAGGGTACCTCAGCTACACCTGCTAATGAACTTGGAAATTTAACTTAGTTCACAGGTGCATATATTTTTGTCACCATGGAAACAACCATGGAAGTACATGAATTCATAAGCGAGAAGGATGATAATATTTCCTACCGGGAACATGCACTCATCAAGAAGGAAGAAAAACTTAGAGCATAGTGGCAAGTTGAGTTTGATCAGAAGGATACTGCACTCACACTGCTACAAAAATAGTTCAATTCCATTAAAATTCAACATGTAGAGGAGATCAAGGAAAAAGATAAACAACTCCGACAATATCAACAAAAGATAAAACAATTATAGGTTGAGACCCTTCAACTGAAGGATTTCAAATAGGAGGCACATGATTTGAATGTATGGTTATAAAGACAACAACAACTATTTGGCGAGAATTTGAATTGGATTCAGGAACAATGAAGATTGGGAAATGCTCTAACTGATGACTTGGAGGAAATGATATCATGTTTTTTATAAAGCCAAGAAGGACCTCAATGAAATGTTAGAATGGAAAGACAGTGTTAGTGGGAGGAAATATGACTCCCCAAAAATTGATGTGATGCATAAGTCAGTTGTTCCTAAGGGATGGAAATTCAAGATAGATTTAGTAAAAAAACTCATCAGTTATGCTCGTGAGATGTCAAGTGCCCGGATGGAATCGATTAATTATTCCCTACTTGAATCGAATCCCCACATTTCCATAGGATTCCTTGCCAAATGTGGAGAGATTTGTCATGAATTGGCTTGAATGGGGGGTTGAGTTCACAACGAGGCATTAGAGGAAATTTCAGCCTAAAAGTGGCCTCCTTAAAAAAATAAAAAAATAATAGTTAAAATAATAAAATAAGAGTTATGAATTTTGGAGGGAAAACAATAAAACCACCTTTTTTAATTGTATTTTTTACTTATCCCCTTATAGTTTTACTCAAATTTCAAGTGCAGACACTGGTTGGATGCAGAATTAAATTCCACATCTAATTGGTTTTGATTATGCATACTTCTAAGAAGACCCAAACAGAGAAAAAATGAAGATACATTAATAAAATGTGTTCAATGGGTTTTTTTTAATGTATCTTTATTTTTTATCAATATGAGCCTTCTAAAAAGTATGCATAATGGGCACTCGTTGGATGTGGAATTTAATTATGTATCCAACGAGTGTCTGACATGAAATTTGAGTAAAAATTTGAGATAAACTAAAAATATAATTAAAAAAAGTAGTTTTCTCATTAGAGGAAATTTCAGCCTAAAAGTTCCCATGAAATTTTAACATTATTTCTAGGTCATAATATGTAAACCAATCAAAGGCCTTTATATTTAAAAAGAGGTACATGCAAATATTTTGGAGGGAATAAGAAGAGAACAAATTTTTTTAACTATAATTTTGGCTCATCTCCTTATAGGTTTACTGAAATTTCAAGTGTAGATGCTTGTTGGATGCATAATTAAATTCCACATTCAACATGAACCCATTATGCATACTTGTGAGAAGAACCACATTGATAAAAATTGCATATACAGTAAAAAGTTGTGTTTGACACGCCTTTTTAATGTATCAACAATTTTTACCAATGTGGGTCTTCTCAAACTTATCCATAATGGATACTCATTGGATATGGAAATTAATTCCACATCCAATGAGTATATACACTTGAAATTTGATAAAATTGATAAGTATATAAACCAAAATACAATAAACAAAAGTAGTTTTATATTTCTCCTCCGAAATTTTTAACTCTTATTTTATTATTTTAACTATTATTTTATTATTTTTCCTTAGGAGGCCAATTTTAGGTTGAAATTTCCTGTAATGTCTTATACTTCCAAAATATTTACATGTACCTATTTTTAAATTAAAAGGATTTTGATTGGTTTACATATTATGACATGGAAATTACATCAAAATTTCGTGGGCACTTCTAAGCTGAAATTTCCTGTAATGGTAACATTAAAGGAAATTTCAACCTAAATGTGACCTCCTATGGACAAATAATAAAACAATAGTTAAAATAATAAAATAAGATTTATGAATTTTGGAGGGAAAAGAAAAAAAACTATTTTTATTATTGTATTTTTGGGTTATGTCCTTATAGTTTTACTCCAATTTCAAGTGTATACACTTTTTGGATGGAAAATTAAATTCCACATCCAATGAGTACCCATTATGCATACTTTTTAGAAGACATATATTGATAAAAAAATGAAGATACATTAAAAGAGCATGTTGAACACAATTTGTTAATGTATATTCATTTTTAATCAATGCATGTATTCTTAAAAGTCTTTGTATTGTGTACTCGTTGGATGTGGAATTTAATTCTTCATCTAATGAGTGCCTACACTTGAAATTTCAGTAAACCTATAAGGATATAAGCCAAAAATACAATTAAAAAATAACAATTTTCTTATTTTCCCTCCAAAATATTTACATGTACCTCTTTTTAAATTTAAAGCAATTTTATTGTTTTACATATTATGACATGGAAATTATGTGAAAATTTCATGGACTGTTTTATGTTAAAATTTCCTTCAATGAATAACTAAGAAAAGTTGATCTCGAATCTAATTGCCATTTTTTGGTCAAACCGCACACCTGTTGGTTGGTTTTAAAATCAATTACCAACATTTCCACTCATATTCTACCACCAGTGTGAGAGGATATCTTCAGCAACTAAACATAAATCAAGTCTCACTCCCCTCCAAAGTTGGTGATGCTTCTTGACATTAAAAAATCATGGCAAAGCTGCATAATGGAACACAGGTCCATTTCGAAAAATCAAGCAAGCCAATAGTGAATATTTTTTTTATTTGGTTTCATCAGATATCTCTATCATTTTATCAAATTTTTAAATATTTTATTTTCAAGAAAGGATAAAGTTTTTTATGTAATAATTAAGACAGCTAGTCCATTAGCATGCTCACACAACTTTTTATTTTAGACAATTGTCGCACTTCAAAATATTTTTGTAGCTGTCTTTGTTGAGACTCTCCCTATAAAACGGAAGAACAACTCATTTGTAAGGGTTTTATTTTATATTCTATATGTTTTAATATTCTGATTTATGACATGTATGTTTTCCTGGAAGATTAATGAAGAATGTTTTGGTGATTCCAAGCACTGATGTGTGGAGTATGTATTTCTACTTTTGTTTATCATTTTCATATGTGTTTCCTTCCTCTTATAAATCATGTGATTGTAGTTGCTAGAATTCAATATTGTATGTAATATTTACCAATGTCATCTTATGGCAAATGGTACCTGTAATATGTGATATTGAAGGCCTTCAAATGAAATCCATGGTTTCTATTTTTGTTCCACTTTAATTTTCATAATTATATTGTATTTGGTTTATAGGATTCTATCACTATCCATATGCCCTTGATTTATCTCTTTTATTCTTTGTTTCACCTATACTACAACAACTAAAGAAACGTCACTATCTGTGTGTAGGCCACCATGGATAAACTTAATTCTTTGGAATGAAATATTATTAATGTCTGAAATGTGATTTTCCTTTGAGTAAGATATAGTGAACAATATCTAAATCAATTTATATTTTAATATTGAGAAGTAATGATTCATATTCAAGAGGCTGTACGATAACCTAGGCACTGACCCTTCTCCTCAACCCATGGGTTTTTTCTAAGACCCATAATATCTTCTCAAGCCGTTTTCGGGGAACGAATTAGAATATATTTCCCTGGGTATGAATTTTGAACATCTCTTTAGTATGGTGAGAAAAGGATGTGTGGGTTGCAATTTCTCACCTAGAAACGTATTTAGACTATAACCATGGCTTTTAGAAGTCCTCATACTCATTTACATACCTCTCAGCAGAAATATCCTCCTGTACTTGACCTAGAAACAATTGTCTCCAAGATAATTCAAAGAGAAAGAACCCCAAGAAATCCAGATCCTATTTTTTTTTTTCCCCCAGAAGCCTTGAGTTCTACCTCTCATAAATTTGAGATAAAATATCCTCAAATCTCACCAGATATTTATAATTTTCAAAAGAGCGTTTTTTCTCATCTAATTTCTATTTTCCATAATCGAATACTGAAGATGTTTCTTCTAGCTCTGGTCCTTTTACATATAAAACCTTCCCAAAATTTAATGAAGCCAAATATACTCTTATTACTAGCCCATATCAATCCCCCATAGTTACATCACACCAAATCTTATATAGCATTGTTCATCCAACCTTTCACCAAGCCCTGCATTGAATCTTTTTTGACCTCCTCTGCAAAATATGGTTGTCCCTATATTTTTACTCAATGGATACCCTCCTATGAATCTACACTAGCATGTGAAAATAATGCCCCAAGGCTATCTCAATCTATTTCCTAAATTCACTGGGTAAGATGATGTGGTAGCCCAAAAACATATTGAGATACTTTGTGCATTTGCAGACAATGTGAATGTAGAAAATTTTGACATTTTCCTGATGTTGTTTGTCTAGTATTTAGATTGGACGGGGGGGGTAGGGGGGAGGGTGAATGGTTCAATACCTTGCCAAAAAACTCAATCAACACTTGGGAGGAACTTGAGAACACCTTTATGCAGAAATGGGGAGATAATAAAAATAATGGATACTTTTTGACTAGATTCAATGCAATAAATAATAGGAACAATCAATATGTCACATAATTTATAAAAATATTTAATAAATTATATAACAACCTGTTTGTTGAGATTAAAAATCCACAAGCAGTAGCTAAGGTCATGTTTTCTAGGGCCTTTGAGTAATATTTTGGGTTTATCCTGAGAGAGAGGAAATCCCTCACACTAGACCAGATCTAGAATTATGCTTTGAAAGTTGAAGAAAACTTTACATATACTGGGAAATTGAAAGGAAAGGGAGAACATAGTGATAGGAGAAGAGGAAAAGAATAAGTTATGCCCTATAGCTAAGCTAGAGACCCTCAAGAGAAGAAGCTCAATGAGATGAATAAATTGATTAGAAACCTTTCAAACAAGCTAGTGAAGCTAGAGTTAGAAAACAAAAATCCTCCTCAATAGATCCATCAAGGCCCCAATCAAAAATTCAATCCCCAATACGAGATACCTCCTTTCCAACTATCGTGAAGATAAAAAAAATATCACCAAGATCAAATACAACCTCCCCTGTATTTTGAGGATGATCCTGAGGAAATTATTGAAGATGCTACTGATGTTCAGAAAAGCAATACTCTTCTCTGACAGAAGAATAAAATGAAAAACAAATAGAGGGAGGAGAGGAGGATGATTAGAATTTTACTTTGGATGAAGAAGAGATAAATGCTTAATGTAAGCAATTTTCTAAGTTCATGCAAGCACAACTACATAGGAGATATAATTTGAAATCTAGAAAAATATCTTAGACACAACACCAAAATGAAGGAATTGTCAAGCCTAACCCCCCAAAAAGAAACTAATAAAGCTGAAAAAACCACCAATCCTAACCTACCAACCAAAGGAGAAATATTTCACCCCCAATAATTCCAACTTTGAATATTCAAATATAGAGAAAATACCGATGCAAACAAAGCTAAAACATCTAGAAATTAAAGAGATGATTGAGCCAATGAAGGTGAATAGCCTAATGCCTTTGTTTTAAATTTACAAAAACAATTAGAGAAGGTAAAGATATATGTTCCCTTAATTGAATTGCTTAAACAACCTCATTATAAAAAACAAGAATCTTAGTTCATGGATGTGTCTCATACTTCCTTGTCACCAGAAAATTTAAACATAGAAGAAGAAACACATGTATTCATGTTTGGGCCACATGTAGAGGAGATATATCCTTCCACACCTCCATTTTATGTTACACTAGTGATTGATGATTTACTTTTGCATGATTGCATGCTTGATTCACGAGCTTCTGATATTATTATGTCCTTGACTATCATGGAACAATTAGGCCTACAAATAACAAAACCATATAAGGAATTTTATTCCTTTGATTTCGAAAGAGTGAAATGCTTTAGGATGATCAAGGATTTAGTAGTCAATCTGACTAAAATTCCTGTGAAGAGCGTGGTAATGGATATTTTGGTTACAAACATTACTGCAATAATTGGTATGCTACTTTCCAAATCCTTGGGGATGAAGCTTGGAGGGTCCATCAAACTACACCTTCAATCTGCCACTATTCTAGTATTTGGTCTAGAAGAGCGCAGGTTGTACATATAATCCAAGTGTGTAAAAGTTGTAACTAGAGAAGATAATTTGAACAGCTCTCTAGTATATGGGCAAGAAAAATACATTCCATAATTTCTTCTAGAAATGGATGCTCAAGTGATCGAGGATACCCAAGTGGAAATACCCTCGCAATCTAATAAAAAAAAATGAAAGTTAGTTGTGTGCGGAATTTATACTTCGATTGAGCCTACTCCAAGGAAGGAAATGGCGCAGGAGTATTGTTGGATCCCCTGAAGGTAACCCCATTCCCCTTTCATATAAGCTGGGATTTGACACTACAAATAACATCATATAATATGAAGCATTGGTGTTGGGTGTAAAAGCTACTAGAGATCTGAAAATTGAATGTTTGACAGATTTTTGATATTCTGAGTTGATTATGAAACATATTAAAACTAAATGGCAAACAAAACATATTAGGTTAAAATCCTATAGAAATGATGCATGGGACCAATTGAGAATTTATTTTTACAATTTAGTATTCAATTTATGCCTATGGAGAAAAAAAAATGGGAAATTCCTTAGCAAAAATAGTTATAACTTTCAAGCCCCCACAAAATCCCTTTCTAAGGTACGAGGTGGAAGTTAGACAAAGACCCTTAATACCTGAAAATGTAAAATACTGGCAGGGGTTTGAGGATGAAGATCATATTAAGGGTTTATGGAAGTGATTTGATATTTTTCTAAAGTTTTAATAGACCAAGAGGGAAAATACATTGAGGAAATTGAAGAAGTTGAATGGCAAATGCCTTTGGAGGAATCCATGGTTAGGAAGAAATTATTTCAATTGAAGGGAAACATGATCCCAAAGGGGATAGTTACATTGGAAAGGTTGTTTGATGTTAATGATGTGGTATTCAAACCAACCAATAAGGAGAAAGAGGAGGATATAGAATGTTGTAACATTGACATAAAGCATCAACCCAAGCTAATTAAGTTTCCCAAGGGTATTATCGATGGATATAAACAAAAATATCTTACCATGTTAAGAAAGTATGTTGATATTTTTTCTTGGTCTTATGATGACTTGAAGACTAATGATATCAGTACCATTCAACATAATATTTCTATGAAGTTTGGAATTAAACCTCACAAGTAGAAGCTTAGGCAGATAAATCCCATGCTTCTCCCCTTAATACATAAATATATCATAAATATGCTCCAAGATAAAATCTTTGTAAATTTGACATATTTATATTGGGTGGCTAATATGGTCCATGTCAGCCAAAATAATGGAGAAATTAAATTGTGTGTGGATTTCGCAAACCTGAATAGGGCCTTCCTAAAGGATAATTTCCCCTTCCCAAGGTAGATTATAGTTTGCAGAAGGTAGTGGGGTCATCAATATTATCCATGATTGATGGGTTCTATGGGTACAAAGATATTGTTGTACATCATGAAGATTAGAAAAGGCAGTCTTCACCACACCTTAGGGGACATTCATGCCTGCTTGATTGCCTTTTGGTCTCATGAATGTCAAGGATAATTTCAAAATGGAAATTGGATATATGATTTATTATGGAGAGCGATAAATTTTTGGTGATGTACCTGGCTGAAATAACAACATTCTCAAATTATAGTGAGGAAGACTTGTAGAATTTGTAGCAAGTATTTTAGAAGTGTAGGAAGTATGGTTTGTGTTGAACCCTTAGTTAAACTGAGAGGGGGGGGGGTGAATCAGTTTAACACATACATGGACTTTTAAAACTTTTCTCTTAAAACTTATTTACACCTTTACTTCATGATCAACTTAATATGTGAGCAATCTTTATCACTGAGCAGCAAGTATCAAACAGATTTGTTAATGTAACAACAGTCTTAATATGTGAGCAACAAGTATTAAGAAAATTAGATAAATCACATCAACACATGCACAAAGACACCAGATATAAGTGGAAACCCATAAAGGGAGAAAACCACATCTTATTATTGTTGTGATGCAAAGGCAAGCTCCAAATCCCTCTCACCACTGATTTTCTGTAGGCACCAACCTAAAGGAGGCTCCTACCTCTATTCTGCAAGCTACAACTTGCAAGGAAGCTCCAACTCCCATTAATTTTCTGCAGGAACCAACCTACAGGAAGCTCCAACCTCACTCAGCTACAACTGACACTTTATCAAGCTACAACTTGATGTGGAAGCACCAACTCCCATCTATTTTCTGCAGGCACCAACCTACAGGAGGCTCCAACCTCAGTCAGCTCCAACTGACATCTATCAAGCTACAACTTGATAGGGAAGCTCCAACTTCCTTACTCTTTCAAAAGAGAAACACTTGCCGATTTACCTTGGATATCAGCTCTGTTATGTTCCATCTGCTCTGTTGTTCATCTATTCTCATATCTTCCGTGTATCATCTCTGCATCTTCTCAGATTCTCTATCAGCTTCTCCTTCTTCTCTGCTCAGCTCCTCTTTCTTCTCTGCCTCACTGCTTCATTTCTGCATTCTCTTTGCTCACTCTCTGTCTCTCTTCTAACTCACCCTTTGCATATCAAGATGCTATTACTTATACAAATTTCTTGATGACTGTTCGTTTTCCTCTAGGAATTCAAAATGGATGGTCATACCCCTTGGTCTTCTGCCTCCTCATTTCTTTATCCAAATCAATTTAAAATCATAATAATAAGTACAAAATTTCATGCTACAGTGGGATTTTGTCTTTTACTTAGGATACTTGCCTTTGCATCACAAACAATAAAAATAATTACAACATTTACATTCACATTTTTAATTACATATTTCAATTCCTCACTGTTTCCTCCCTTTTCCGGATTTCCTTTTGGCTTCCTCACCGGGATTTGTCTTTCCTCGGGCCGCTCGCAAGAACCCGTTTCGTATACTTTGTTCATCACATCGTATATTCCCTGTTTTCTGTGCTTATTCACCTGTCCAACTCATTCTTGTTCCTATTCCTGTTCAACGAAATTTCTTCTCTGCATGCTCTCCTCTTCTTTTTCCTTTTCCATAATTGCATTCAAGTTTCATGCCCAATCATTTCCCAAGTCAGAGCAATCTCACAATCTCTTCTTTGTTCTACTCTGACAATTCCAATGCTTAAATCTGAAGTGTTAATAAATCAACCATATTCCCAGTACTTTTCAATATTTCACTTAACTGTGTGTAAATGCATCCCAAAATTTCATTTCCCAATCATTTTCCCAATCCGGGCAATCTCACACTTCTCTTTAATTCCACGTTGGAAAATTCAATTAAATTTAAATATGAGAGTGTTAATATCTCAAATCTCTAAGATTTGAGATATTAATCCCGAGTCCTTATGTTATGCGCTCTATATCAATGCATATATTCCTCACTATAGTTAGCAGTAGAGCCGCAACCCAACGTTATGCCAGACCATACCTTGATTATTATGCGCTTGTGTATAACTCAACGACGTCATATGAATATTCACACAACATTCGAATGTTGCCATATATGCACATTCGCTCATACATATATACTGAATTTAATAAAATGTTAACCATCGCTTATATATATCTTCGCATATAATCCGAACTTTGGGTTAAACCCATAAACCTTAATACATGTTTGATTGGGCCCCACACATGCAATCAATACCCAATCAACTGCATGCACCGCACCTTTGTTAATTCACACACCCATCCGACAGTCGTTACCATGATCCCTTACCTCATGCAATCCGACGGATTTCGCTCGACCAACATGCGTGAATGATAATGAGCGATGGACGAACTTTAACGGGCGGTTTCCCAACCTCGCCTATGCCATGTGTCAACAATCTTGTGGAATCGCTGCCCAACCAAAGATTACTGCTTACTTGCTTGTGTTTTGCATGATGAAACCTGGAAACCGTTACCGTGCACCCCGCAAGGTTTTCATCTCCTTCGCCCAGGTTCCGCTCGTTTTATTTGACTGCTCGATCTCAGCCTCTGGGAGAACCTCTTTTAACGCCCATCCAATACACTGCCACCTCCAATACATCCACCATTCTCGATGGTATTTCTTCGATAACTAAGGCTATAATTCCCACACAGAGGTTATCGTACACTCCATTACGTGGCCCCACCATACAATTCTGCCATTTAATTTGTATATCCTCCACAATGTGCTACTAACCCAGCTATTTCAAAGGGACCGAACTCTCACGCACATAGCGAACATAGATCCAACTTTTCATACAAAGACTATGAGCACTTGCTATTTAACGCGTAAATTAGATCTTGTGTTTCACTCCTTCAGCTCATGCATAGCGATCATTAAACCACCACAGTGGCAACGTGTTCCAAATTTCCGGTCTCACTATTAAAATGCACAAGGACGCAAGGCATTCTCCACACAGAAATTAACCAACAGTCTCTTTTATACATATCCAAAGGAACTCATTGAAATTCGAAGACATTCAAACAGGGCTTAATCCCATCCAAACACATTTAATTCAAGACAGTTCTTCCATGAACAGATATGTATATATAGGCGATAAATCTCAAACAAATTCTTACAATTTCATGACAGGCCAGATATTCAACTCAGTGGCCATTATTATCCTATTCTGTTACTGAAGGGGTTCTCTACCTCTCTCCAGCTCTCGGGCTCCCTCTCCAGCCCTCTTCTGCCATTTAAGCAATGCTCCAACTCATCCCTAAGCATATTAAGTCTTTACCATAGGGTTTTAGTCTTAAATCAAAGTCTATGCCATACAAACTCAATTAATGAATAATTTCTCAATAATTCATCTGCAAACTGTATTACACCCCTAATTCATGAATAAACCTCTGTATTACAATCCTTCAAGCCTTTTCAGCCCCACTACTCTGTCTCTAATTCCTTTGTTGCTTCTGCTTCAATTCCTCTATTTCTTCTGCTGCCTCTCTGTCCCTTGAATGATGTTTCAGGTGCTCCTCCTTTGTCATCTCCTTTACCATCAATGACAACATGTCCAACAGCTTCCCCTTTGGAGCATCGATGGCAACATATTTCCTTCCTGCTGGCTTATTTTAGAAGCCCCTTTTTTCTTTTTCTCCCCCTTTGACATCAATGGCAAAGGGTTGCTCATTTCCTAGTTTGCTTTCTGCATTTCCTCTCTTTGAGTTATGTTCAGGCCCTCTTCTGCTGACTTTGTACCATGTTGCTCCATACTGATGTACAAGACTTGTTGAGAGAACACTTTGAGGATTATTGAACTTGAATATACACTGTAAATTGATACAATTCAAAGGCATAGACTTCTTTCACTTGTATAGAGCTAAAAGTGAAGATAATGACACTTCATAGAACACATTGTACCAGTTTTATCTAATCAGAGATGTATGATTGGATCAAAAACTAAAATGCTGAGAAGGCTTCAAATATACTTCTGTCTCTGTCTGATGTTCATCAGAAATACATATCTATTGAGGAAGATTGTAGATGGAATATGTCTTCTCCTGCAATGCTCATCTTCAGTACCAAACCTGTTCAATTATGATAATGATGCCAATATATATTTTATTGCTGTGGTACACCTTTCCTGCCTGTTGGTGATGATATGAACTAGGATGCTGACAAGGATATTACTTTTAAAGACTAAAAGGTCCTTGTTGTTGTTGTGAACAATGAATCAAACCAGAGCTTACATCTTATTGTAAGAATAGGCAATATCTTTCAATATTAGAGGCCAACTGACTTTCCTTCTTGTACAATGTGTTTTCAAAAACAAACCCTTCAATGTATTGGTCAGTTTCACTTATCAACCATGCAATTTTATTTATGACATAATGGGTATGTATGTCAATAATCAATTTGTCTTTAAAGGTGGATTACCAGTAAATCCTTTGTGCTGAAGTAGGATTTAGATGAATTAAAAAAAAACTTTTGAGCTTCAGATGGTAATCACAGCTAGTCCTGTATTCTTCAGATACTTTGACTGTTCTATCAGAATGAACTTCCACAAAATCATATTCAAGATGTTTAATTGAAAACTCAGCAAACAGACTTCACACAGTTTTGTAACTGATCTTAAGAAAGAGGCCTTGAAGATATACATGTACCAACTTCAAGAAGGCATGCAATTATATATAGAAAAAGATATTGGTTCAGTGCTCAGTATACTACTTCAAGTGTAAATCAGATACTGATCCTTTAGCACGGCTACTGCCCTTTTCATGCTGAATGCAGACAACCCTAGGAATTTTACCTTGATGCATTCTTGCCATAGTCCTTTGATCCTGAGGACCTGTACCATACTACTACTGCTCCATGATAACACTTGATATTCTATTGATAGGCATGTTGCTTGTACCAAGTACCAAATGATATTACCTTGATAAAATATGCAGAGATTTCACTTTAGCTTACACATTTACCCATAATTTAAGACATCCTTCATAAATTCTTCTGTTGAGCTTTCCACTGTTCACGTCAACAGTCATTAATATCCTCAATCTGATCTTTTCATCATTAACTATTTTCTTATTCTGTCATTCTGTTCAAAGGAATGTCACTGCATTTTCCTTTGCTATGACAGATTCAGAATCAGTGTTGCTTTATATTGCTTTATATACCACTTCAACTGTTCTGACATGATGATCTTTAGCATGACATATTCAATTTCTATATTGTGAATCTTCATGGGCTGATTACTTAGAGATTTGCCACTTATTTGACTTCATTCCTCCAAGGGGACTTTTCATAGATCAATGATGTACTGACATCAAGATAGTAGACTCTTTTCTTACTCAATCTTTTCTTAGCTGTATTCCCATTGTTAATTCTTCTAGTAGAATATATAATAATGTGATCATCACTTGGTCGTGGTCGATGTCTTTCCAAGCTAGTGTTGTTCCATAAATTATGTTCTCTCTACCACTAAGGCTTCTACCACCAAGGCTTCTTACCGTCTTCTCTTCTTTCATCAATCGGTCGCTACTTAATACTTCAGATGATCTTCTCCCTCTAGTCTTCTTTAGAGAAATTTCTTAACCTTTTCCTAATCTGCAACTGCTTTCATCTCCAAGGAGGTTCTTCGTATCATCAAGGGTTCATATATGAATCAAAGCTTCTCTGGGATGTTGCTTCATACTTGTCACTAGATGGATTTGTGCTTTGTTTCCTAGAGCAGCTCCCCCTGAGACTATGGAGGATTCATTATGTTATTGAGGTAATAGGCTCCCCATTTCTCTTTTCCTTCCATACTTTATTGGGGTTCTTCATAATGTCTGCGCTTCTTTTAAATTCATAGTTTTGTTTGATTTGCTTTGATCCCATCATTTGTCTATAGTTCTTTAATGTATATGGAAGATTACAATCTTTTGCTTTGTGACCAAGTTTGAGGCATACATAACATCTTATTTGACCAATGTGCATTTGAGCCGATGTATAATATTTTGTTTCTCTTCTTGGATACATTTTACAATCAACAATTTTATGTCCAAAATTATTGCGTGCATAAAAATAGCCATGGAAATGATTTGTGTACCTGGTGAAAGATTGTTCTTTCCATTTGCTTGCTTGAGGGATTCTTCTTTACACGTATCCTGTTGGGCTTGACTAGATTGGCTTTTTGTCTCCAAATATGTCAATATGCCTTGTTTTGCAAGAAAACATAAAGTTATTTTTCATAGGAGGAAGGAACCTCCTGACACCTTCCAAATTTGTTCAATCTATCCCCTAGAGCATATGAGCCTTTAGCAGTTGATTGTTTCATCCTCTCATTCTTTGTTCTTTCATGTTGCTGCTTGATTCTATTTGTTTCTTTACAAATCTTGTTCTTGTTGGCTTCTTCTTTTGTGGGAATCTTCTGAGCTACTTCATTTTCCTTTACATCTTTTACAAAGATTATTTTCTTGTTATATTCAGCCTTGGACTTACTGGTTTCTCCTTCATATCCTATCCCAGTCTTTATGAGAGATGAACTTTGTGCATTTAGAATCTAGTCCAATTGTCGAGAGCCTTTCATTAGAGATTTATTCATTAATAGTTCTCTTTGGGCTTTTTCTAAGTTCTTTCTTAGGCTCACTACTTCTTCTTCCAATCTTTCACATTCTTGACTTTTCTCTCTCATTTGTTGCAGTAGAGTGTCTTCTATTTTTCTTGCTTCTTCAAGGTGTGTCTTCAGGTCAACAATTTCTTTCTTATCCTCATATTCTCTCTCATCACATATTTGCACCACTGTCTTAAGGTCTTTGTTTTCATTTTTCAATTTTTCAATTTCTACCAAAGTAAAGGTTTGAGTTTGGCTTTTTGCCATAATTTCCTTCATGGCTCCTATTCCATTCATACAAATAGGTATCAATTAACTTACAATTTCCTCGATGATGAATTTTTCTTCTTCTTAATTCTCTTATCCTTATTGTCAGTGCAGTCCTTAGTGTCTACTCCATGTATGAAGTGAAATCTATCCCAGATTTCTTTTGCAGAGTTTAAATTCATTATCAACTCAAGGTCCTTGTTATGAATATTGTTATATATCACACATTTTGCCTTGGCATTCCTCTGTTGTTCTTTCACCGTGGGGGATTCTGTGCAATAACCATCACAAACAAGCTTCCATACCTCAGATTCATCAGCCATTAAACCTGTCTTAACCTTATCTCTCCATTCAGTAAAGTTTGTTGTATTTAGCACAGGTACATTTTGATATTCCATGACTCAACCAGATCTCCTTCAAGCTATTAAGCTTACACCAAAGCAACTTGGCTCTGATACCAATTGTTGAACCCTTGGTTAAACTGAGAGGGAGGGGGTGAATCAATTTAACACATACATGGACTTTTAAAACTTTTCTCTTAAAACTTATTTACACCTTTACTTCACAATCAACTTAATATGTGGAGTAATATTTATTAGTGAGAAACAAGCATCAAACAGATTTGTTAAATGTAACAATACTTTAATATGTGAGCAAAATGAATTAAGCAGATTGTGATAAATCAAGATCAACACATAGACACCAGATATACATGGAAACCCATAAAGGGAGAAAACCACATCTTATTATTGTTGTGATGCAAAGGCAAGCTCCAACTCCCTCTCACCACTGATTTTCTGTAGGCACCAACCTACAGGAGGCTCCTACCTCAATTCTGCAAGCTACAACTCGCAAGGAAGCTCCAACTACTTAATTTTCATGTGCACTAACTCACAAAGAGGCTCCAACCTCGCCTCGCTACAACCGATTTACTAAGCTGTCAACTTGATGTGGAAGCACCAACTCCCATCTATTTTCCTGTGCACCAAACTGCTGAGAGCTCCAACCTTAGTCGGGCCACAATCGACATCTATCAAGCTAAAAATTGATAGGGCTTCAACTTCCTCACTTTCAAAAGAGAAACACTCGCTGATTTACCTTGGATATCAGCTCTGTTCTGTTCCATTTGATCTGTTGTTCATCTATTCTCATATCTTCCCTATATCATCTCTGCATCTTCTCAGATTCTCTATCAGCTTCTCCTTCTTCTCTGCTCAGCTCCTCCTTCTTCTCCTGCCTACTACTTATTTCTCCATTCTCTTCACTCACTCTCTAACCTCCAACCCAACTCCCTTCCTCCCTTTGGCATACTCTCAAGATGATATTACTTGCAGAAATTTCTTTGATGACCTGCTCGTTTCTCTCTAGGATTTGGAATGGATGGTCATACCCCTTTGCATTTTACCTCTCCTCATTTATTTATCCAACTCAATTTAAAATCATAACAATAAGTACAAAATTTCATGCCACATGGGATCTTGTCTTTCCTTAGGATACTGTCTCATCACAAACAATAAAATAATTACAACATTTACATTCACATTTTTAATATATATTTCAATTTCTAATTTAGCTCTTTTTCTGGATTTATTATTTATCGATTTGTCTTTTCTCACACAAGTAAGAACTCCGTTTCGTATACTTCTAAATTGTTCACATCTGCATATTCCCTATTTTCTGTGCTTATTCACCTGTCCAACTCATTCCTGTACATATTCCTGTCAAACCTGTAATCTCTGTGTATCTCTGCATGCTCTCCTCTTCTTTTTCCTTTTCCATAATTGCATTCAAGTTTTATGCCCAATCATTTTCCAAGTCTGGGCAATCTCACAATCTCTGCTTTGTTTTACGCTGGCAGTTTCAATGCTTAAATCTGAAGTGTTAATAAATCAACCATATTCCCAGTACTTTTCAATATTTCACTTAACTGTGTGTAAATGCATCCCAAAATTTCGTTGCCCAATCATTTTCCCAATCTGGGCAATCTCACACTTCTCTTTAATTCCACGCTGGCAAATTCAATTAAATTTAAATCTGAGAGTGTTAATATCTCAAATATCTGATATTTGAGATATCAATCCCGAGTCCCTTATGTTATGCGCTCTATATCAATGCATATATTCCTCACTATAGTTAGCAGTAGAGCCGCAACCCGACGTTATGCCAAACCATACATTGATTATTATGCGCTTGTGTATAACTCAACGACGTCATATGAATATTCACATAGCATTCAAATGTTGCCATATATGCACATTCTGTCATACATATATACTGACTTTAATAAAAGGTTAACCGTCGCTTATATATATCATCGCATATAATCCCAACTTTGGATTAAACCCATAAACCTTAATACATGTTTGATTGGGCCCCACACATACAATCAATAAACAATCAACCGCATGCACCGCACCTTGTTAATTCACATGCCCATCCGATGGTCGTTACCGCGATCCCTTACCTCATGCAATCCGATGGATATCGCTTGACCAACATGCGCGAATGATAATGCGCGATGGACGAAATTTAACGGGTGGTTTTCCAACCTCGCCTATGCCACGTGTCAACAATCTTGTGGAATCGTTGCCCAACCAAAGATTACTGCTTACTCGCCTAAAGCGGTGTGATGAAACCCAAGAAACGGCTTTTACTGTTCCCTCCCGCAAGGTTCCATCTCCTTCGCTCCAGGTTCCGCTCAGGGTTTTATTTGACAGTTCGATCTCAGCCTTCGTGAGAACTCTTTTCAACGCTGATTCAATACACCACGCGATCAATACATCCACTGTTCCTCGACGCCATTTCTTCGATAACGAAGACTACAATTCCCACACAGAGGTTATCGTACACTCCGTTATAGGATCTCACCATACAATTCTCACCAAAGAATTTGTATATCCTCCACACAAGCACATACAATCCAGTTATTTCAAAGGGACTGAACTCTCACGCACATAGCGAACACAGGGATCCAACTTCTCATACACAGACTATGAGAACTTGCTATTTAACGCTGAAATTAGACCTTAGGCTTCACTATGTCTATGCATAGCGCATCATTAAACCAATTACAGGGTAAACGTGTTCCAAATTCTGAGTCTCACTTACAAAATGCACAAGGACGCAAGGCATTCTCCACACAGAAATTAACCAGCAGTCTCTTTTATACATATCCAAAGGTACTCATTGAAATTCGAAGAGGGCTTAATCCCATCCAACAACATTTAATTCAAGACAGTTCTTCCATGAACAAATATGTATATACAGGCGATAAATCTCAAACAAATTCTTACAATTTCATGACAGGCGAGATATTCAACTCAGTGGCCATTATTCTCCTATTCTGTTACTGAAGGGGTTCTCTGCCTCTCTCCAGCTCTCGGGCTCCCTCTCCAGCCCTCTTCTACCATTTAAGTAATGCTCCAACTCATCCCCAAGCATATTAAGTCTTTACCACAGGGTTTTAGTCTTCAATCAAAGTCTATGCCATACAAACTCAATTAATAAATAATTTCTCAATAATTCATTTGCAAACTGTATTACACCCCTAATTCATGAATAAACCTCTGTATTACACTCGTTCAGGCCTTTTCAAATCGACTACTCTGTCTCTAATTCCTTTGCTTCTTCTGCTTCAATTCCTCTGTTTCTTCTGCTGCCTCTCTGTCCCTTGAATGATGTTTGAGGTGCTCCTCCTTTGTCATCTCCTTTTTCATCAATGACAACATTTCCAACAGTTTGACCATGAACCAAAATAATTCTATTTTCCCTGAGAGAAGGAAAACTATTGGGGCATATATTCCCAAGGAAAGGAGCAAAAATTGACCCCAAAAGGGTTAAATAAATTAGTACCATCACTTTTCCAAGGAACAAAAATGAGATATAGGTCTTCTTGGTTAGGATAAAATTATTGAGGTTATTTTTTCTCGATTATGATGGGATTGTAAGGGATATTACAAACATGCTAAAAAACGACAGAAAGGTCAAATCGACTGCAAATTCAAGAGAATAATTTTTCATAATTAAAAGGGCCATTTGAGAGGGTCCAATCTTGGCGAACCCTAATTACAAAAAGCCATTTCTTATTTTTTATTTTGCATCCCCTAACATTGTTGCATCTACCCTATTGCAAAATAATGAAGAAGAGAAAGAACAAATAGTGGCATTTTTAAGCCAATTATGGAGGGATGTAGGATTCAAGTATGACATCTTGGAAAAATAGGCTTATGCTCTCATTAAGATAGTGAAGCCTTTTAGGACTTATATTTTATAGTCTAAGATTCTTTCCATTGTTCCTACAAAAACTGTGAAGGACACTATCACATAGGGAGACAACGAGGGAAAAATGGGCAAGTGGATAGCTAAAATTTAGGAGTATGACATGGAAATCAAGGCAATTAAATTAATAAAGGGGTGAGGTTTAGGCAAGATCTTATCGGAGGAAAAAATTCAAGTAATGGGAATAAATTTGTTGGCTGATACTTATAGATCAAGTGCAGTAGGTAAGGAGGCCCAATCTAGTGAATAATATAATAGAATTTCTTATGAATACCTTTTCTCATATTGGTACAAATTTTTTTTCCATTATCTATTATTTCTTAGCTGTAAAATAGATTTGTAAAAAACTAAATATGAGGCTCTGATAATGAAAGCCCAGAAGTATGTAATCACAAATGCTAAGTTGTATTGGAAGAATCTTGTTGGTCTATTTTATTGTGCTTAACAAAATATTAGATTTTTGACATTAGAAATGAATACCATAGTTGTGCGTGTGGAGGCCATTATAGTTGGAAGGTTAGAACACATAAGATCCGGAAGGCTAGTTTTTACTAGCCCAACTTGTTTTCTGATTTTTATAAGTTGGTGAAAGGTTGTAAGGAGTGCTCGATTTTTGCTGAGAAGAATAAGCTAGCTCGATTTATTTTGATTCCAGTTTTTCTGGAGGAACATTTTAGGTAGTGGGGATTAGATTTTATATGATATATTCACCCACCTTCTAGTGGGAAGGATAAATGGACTTTGACAACTAATAAATACTTTACAAAGTGGGTGGAAGCCATTCTTACCCAAACTGCAACTGATTTGGAGGTTTTAAAAATTCTTGAAGAAAATATTTTTGCTAGATTTGGTTTTCCAAAGAGGATAGTGACTGATAATTCCCATGTTTTTAACTCTATAAGGCTCAGTAATGTCTTCAGAAAGTATAATTTCATAATTTTTCACTCTACCACCTATCATCCATAAGTAAATGGGTCGGCCAAGTCATCAAAATAAGACTTTGGTGAGAATTTTAAATAAAAAAATTGTAGAGAATAAGAAAAAATGGGAATCTAAGCTTAAATTTTATCTTTGGGAAAATAGAGTCACAACAAAGAGATCCTCTAGAAAATCACCATTTCAATTATTATATTTTATTGTTGAATTTTCCCTAGTCAATTAAAATGCTATTGGATAATTTAATTCTGGATGCATAGGAGGAACATAAGCCATTGACCAAGAGGATAAACTAGATGGATGAATTACATGAGAATGTAGAGTAGGTGAGTCAAAATCTGATCAAGTACCAAGACAAGATGAAGGCTATGTTTGTCAAGGGAGAAGACAAAGGTAAGCATGGACATTTTCATCCGTTGTGGTTTTTTCCCTTCAAGGTAGATAAAGCCAATGGTAACAATACATTTTTGCTGGAAAATATGGATGGTGAAGTGTTTCAGCTACCTGTAAATGGGCAGTACCTCAAGAACTACTTTCAACACTAAATTCATGTATCCACTTCCATTGTAAATATCGATGAACCATAGTAAGTACTGGAGTGTTTATTTAATTTTTAGTTTTGAATATATTTTTAACTCAATTCCCGAAAAGGCTACTAGCATGCAGGTTCTCATTTCCTTTCTAGCAAGTGTAATGTCCCTTTTTCAGGAACATGTTTCTCCATCGGGAATATCTTCAGAGATTCCAATTCCTTCTTCAGTGAGCTATCACAAGTCCATTTTAGAGATTGAATGATGGGGAATTTACAGGATATGACTCCTTCTAAACAAGGGAGAAATCCTGACGCTATCTGGCCCTTCTCAGACTCTGCCTATGGATATGCAATATTCCACCTCGGGAATTTCTGTTACAGGGTCCTTGAGGACACTGTATAAGGAAGCTGCTGCAATAATAAGACAATCCAATGCTAGAATATCGTATAATAGATCCCATACAACTCCTATACAGAAAATGAGCTCAAAGAATTGCATCTAGATGGGTTATTCAAATCTCCCCATACTAGATCTCTAAAACAATGCTCAAAGAGTGAGCTACAACAATATGCAAAACATAAATCTGAAACTCTGCAAATCTAAAGTATCATGAGAGGGTAAATTCTACAGCCATCATCTTATTATTATATCATAAATATTATACAGAAATATCATGAGGAGCAAAGCCCTTAAGCTCTAAAACCAATCTCCAATGAATATACAATGTAAGGCCAGAGTAGCTGCAACTACACAGAATGTCGGAAAACCATAACTGTGCAGTCTCTGTGAGAGATGTAGCTGTTGAATACACAAAAAATTATGATAGAGCTGAAGGAATACAAATAAATTCCCACACATGAGAAAATGGGATGAATATAGGATTTCTAGCCAATCTCATGGAGATTGCTAGAAATGCCGAATAAAATACAAGTGACAAACATATTGTCACTGCAGTTGAAACCAAATGAATGTGAGGCTATGGCTGATCTGAAATGTTTATGGCCTCCTCTGATAATTCTTTCAAGGAAAATGGGTTGATCCCCTTTCACTCACAAGCACTCCTCCTGGTGAGCACAACAATCTCCCTCAACACTGCCCTCATGGAATAACACAGTTTCTCCAAGTGACTGCACAGTGGGACTTGGTGAATTAGTGGCCTGATGCCACAGATCTAAAATGAAGTCAAAGATCCCTCTCTACAGCTCCTCTAATGAATATATCACTCCTCAACTGAAAAATCAAGCAAGGAAAGACTCTATGAGTTCCTCTGCTGGTACCCCAGCAACACAACACCATTCCACTACAAAAATAACGTTGCAACTAAAGGAGTGAGCTTGGGAAAATGCGCGGATGAGGAAATTCAGCTCAAATCCTCTCCTTCCATGAGGAAGAGGTCGAGGATCCCCTCCCGGGAACACCCCCAGTGCTCAAGATCACTGCAATCCTGCTAGACAGCCTGGATGTGCAAGTCCTTGGCCTCACTATGAAAATTTTGAATCAAAGCCTAAACCAAATGAGATGCTCCTTCTTTATTATAAATAAAATGAACTCTCTTTCACCATAGGACCCACAATTAGGGTTTCCATTCACTTTTTAATGCTTTCCCTCCAAAAGCTGCGTTGTCTTCTAATGCAAGCCACCCTCTAAGGCAACCCTATTGACTTGGTCAAAGATGGCCAACTCAAGGTGATCCTTATCATGTTCACACAATTAGGTGTTTATTTCATCTACTTCATTATTTCTCTTTTCACACAAGGAGTGTTATTTTCCATCAAAAGGGTTTAAGGGGTCTCCTTACCCATTTTATTAAACAAAATAAAAATATGCCACTATAATGTTCCATTTTAGCTTGAGGCTAAAATTGGGAACATTACAGTCATCCCCTCCCACATGTTTCTTGTCCCCAAGAAACTGTATAGAGAGAAAAAAAATTCTCCCCCTTCTTCTCTTGTGGCCTCCTCATCAACAATCTCCACTGCTACTCAAGATATCCTGCAATTAAACTTTCCTCCAATGCGTCCTCCCAAGTATGCAAACCAGAATGGTGTACACCCTGAAAGATAGAAGGTGTAGGTGGAAATCCTCCTGCTAAACTATGGCCTCCTCAAGGTAGGAGTGATGACATGCATGGGAAAATATAATCTTGCTAGTGATCCCCTCAACCATGCTATCATCCAAATGAAAACCTTGCCCCCAGTTCTGTGTAATGTAATTGGGCTCAATGGAGAGTTTTGTTGTTTCATCCCAATAAGCTCTTCTCTCCTTCTGTAGTACATATGGGGCTGCCTCTATCCTTGGGCTGAAATGGTATGGCCTCCAAGAGTGGCCCAAGCTACCCCATCAAAATATTCAGCCATAAAGTGCCTCTCCAAATTCTCCAAGTGGTTTTCCCCACAAGAAGAGAACAGTAATACTATGGCAATCATGGTTTTCCCAATGGTGTCTCCTGCAATATAGAGCATGTGTAATGGGGAGAATAGTACTCCCAATGGGCTGTCCCAACTTATAAGTCACTCTCCAAATGGTTCTCTAGTTAATAAATATGCATCAGCAATATAAGGTAGCATAATACAATGTAAACAAGCTGCCATGAGAGGACTAGAGAGTGGGTCACTGCTCCTCTCATGGGACCAGCGCAGTGAGCCTCTTTCCTGCATCAAAACAACAAGTGCTTTCCTAGCCACTTGTTTGCTGCCACACACACCTCAAAAGATAGGAACATAAAAATATAAATTGGTGCCAATGGTGCACACCAAGGAGCATGTGGCTCCCTCCAAAAACCACCATAAGAATGATCAATTCTCCTGCCACCAAAGCCTACAAATACATCCTTGTACATTATTTAAGAAGAAATCAACTCTTCTTGACTCATCATGCTGCTCCAACAAGGAAGGAAAGTACAATATAAAATGTGAGATTGTACCTTCTCCAATTTGTACTTGGGCTCTTGAGCTGAAATGGCCAACTGATAATTTCCCTCTACCTCCAATGAGTAGAGAAGTGGTTGTGAGGTCCTCTCCACCATAACAAGCAGGCTATGCATCTCTCCCTATGTTGATATGTGCCATGATGATTTCCCTCCTGAGTGAACTCATCTAGCCAATCAAGTATGCATCCAAGTGCATAGCTAGGAAGTCCTCATATGCTGCATGCAATAATCTCTTCTTGAGACTAGTAGCCCTAGCCAAGAAGAATCTTTCATAGTGTTCGATGACCATATCATTAACTCTGCATCAGTCATCTCCCTCCTAGTCATCAAGAATCATGCATGCATCAGGATCCTGGGGGAATACTCAACCAAAGCTAAGTCCTCCATCCTGGATCAATCCTCCACATAGACAACGCTGGTATCCTGCAATATGGTGCTCCATCACACTGCTGCCTACTACCTTGACATCCCCTCATGTCAAAGTCATCCTCCAAGTTGTTTCCATGCCATCATGCCACTTCTCATGCTCAAATAAATGATGATCCCTAAAAATAAGCCTCCCATGAGAGACTATCATCTCCAAAGAATCTCCCAGTCCTAGGCAATGTAAGCATGAGTGGCCTCCATCTACTCCAATGCATTAAAGAGTCCTTCCTCAAATGAAGTAACATTTCTCTCACCAAATCCATGGAGCAGTCATCCTGCATCATGAAGATGCAATCATCCATCCCTGCAGCAAAGTTTGTCAGTGCAGTAAAGCTGATGAAGATGGGTGATACTGAAAATGAGAGACTATATCTCTCCTCCTTAAGTTTACCCCAAACCCTCTACGTTGTGTTGGATCCCTCTAGTGTCTCCACCCCTCCAAAATCCATGAGTGGTGAACCAAATAGAATGATGCCTCTCATCAACTCTCAACCAAGTGGCCTTCTAGGTGGAATGCCCGCCCCCCCCCCCCCGCCCTCCCCCCCATAAAGTGAGACACCATGCTCTGAAATATACTGCATGTATGAGTGGAATGATTTGTCACTCTCTCCTCTGTGCAATGCAGTCTCTTTCCCTTATGCAGAAAGTTTCTGAAATGGATATGGGTGAATGCCCATCATCCCTCCATGTTGATCCTTCTCTCCTTCTTCCTCCATCTCACAATCCCCAGCAAATGTTACATATGGCTCCATAATTGTGTCTTGGTACCGACATGAAAAATATTAGGAAATCCTTGCAAAGACACAAGGGCTCCTCTAGTGGAAGCAATGGCTCCCATTTCACCTCAATGTGGTGATGGATCTCCTCCCTAAATGACAACGCTATTAGTTCTTTCCAATGTATGCAAAGTGTTTATCATGTTTATGAAACAATGAGTTTCACCAAGTTTCTCCATCAAACCTTTAGTGAATGCCCCACAATTTTTTGCATTTGCATGTCAATGAAAAATGAAACCCTCAAACCAACAATCATGAGCCATACCTTGAGTTGCAGCGCTGCTTCTCCCATGGCCTCATTTTCTTCCTCTATTCCCTTGCAATGCAAGTGACAAAGGACTGTGTTGTGGATTTTGATGTGTGAGTGAGTGCTCACACCCTTCTTCAAGTAGCTGGGATTTGTCTCATCAACAAACCCCTCTCAGAAAACTTCTCCAAATTTCCCTTTCATCGAGATCTTCAATAATCTCCTCAATGGTCTGGAAAAGAAGAAGGGAAACCTCCTATTCCTTCATTCCTTTTTCCTTGTCTCCTTTGTAACTCTCCTCTCCTTGAAGAGAAGATCCTCTTCTGATAGCCTTGGATCTTGGGCACAGGCTGAGCCAAGATCATGCTTTGATACCACTGTAATGTCCCTTTTTCAGGAACATGTTGCTCCGTCGGGAATATCTTCAGGTATTCCAATTCATTCTTCAGTGAGCTATCACAAGTCCATTTCAGAGATTTACTGATGGGGAATTTATAGGATATGAATCCTTCTAAAGAAGGGAGAAATCTTGAGGCTAGCTGGCCCTTATCATACTCTTCCTATGGATATGCAATATTCCACCTCGGGAATTTCTGCTACAGGGTCCTTAGGGACGCTGTATAAGGAAGCTGCTGCAAGAATAAGACAATCTAATGCTGGAATGCCCTAGAATAGATCCCATAAAACTCTGATGCAGAAAATGAGCTCAAAGAAATGAATCTAGAAGGGTTATTCAGATCTCCCCATAATAGAACTCTAAAACAATGCTCAAAGAGTGAGCTACAGCAATATGCAAAACATAAATCTGAAAATCTGCAAATCTGAAGTATCATGAGAGTTTAAAAACTAAAGCCATCATCTTATTATTATATCAGAAATATTATATAGAAATATCATGAGGAGCATAGCCCTCAAGCTCTAGAACCAATCTCCAATGAATATACAATGTAAGGCTGGAGTAGCTGCAACTACACAGAATGCTAGAGAACCATAACTACGCAGTCTCCATGAGAGATGTAGCTGCTGAATACATAAAAAATGATGATAGAGATGAAGGAATACAAATAAATTCCCACACATGAGAAAATGGGCTGAATATAGGATTTCTAGCCAATCTCGTGGAGATTGCTAGAAATGCTGGATAAAATACAAGTGACAAACATATTGTCACTGCAGCTAAAACCAAATGAATGTGAGGTTGTGGCTGATCTAAAATTCCGATTCCCTCCTCCGATAATGCTCTCAAGGAAAAGGGGTTGATCCCCTTTCACTCACAACCACTCCTCCTGATGAGCGCAAGAATCTCCCTCAACACTGCCCTCATGGAATAACGCAGTTTCTCCAAGTGACTGCACAGTGGGAGTTGGTGAATGAGTGGCCTGATGCCACGGATATGAAATGAAGTCCAAGAGCCCTCTCTACAGCTCCTCTAATGAAGAGATCACTCCTTAACTGAAAAATCAAGCAAGGAAAGACTCTATGAGTTCCTCTGCTGCTACCCCAGCAACACAACACCATTCTGCTATAGAAATAACACTGCAACTAAAGGAGTGAGCTTGGAAAAATGCCAGAATGAGGAAATGCAGCTCAAATCCTCTCCTCCCATGATGAAGAGGTGGGGGATCCCCTCTTGGGAACACCCCCAGTGCTCCAGAGCACTTCAATCCCGCTAAACAACCTGGATGTTCAAGTCCTTGGCCTCACTACGAAATTTTTGAATCAAAGCCTAAACCAAATGAGCTACTCCTTCTTTCTTATAAAGCAAATGAAATCTCTTTCACCATAGGACCCACAATTAGGGTTTCCATTCACTTTTGAATGCTTTCCCTCCAAAATATGCGTTGTCTTCTAATGCAAGCCACCCTCTGAGGTAGCGCCGCTAACTTGGTCAAACATGGCCAACTCAAGGTGATCCTTATCATGTTCACACCATTAGGTTTTTATTTCAGCTGCTTCATTACTTCTCCTTTCACACAAGGAGTGTTATTTTCCATCAAAAGGGGTTAAGGGGTCTCCTTACCCATTTTATTAAACAAAATAAAAATATGCCACTATAATGTTCCATTTTAGCTTGAGGCTAAAATTGGGAACATTATAGCAAGAAATTGTCTCCAATGGGAGCCGATGTTGTGCCCTCCTCTTCCTTTCTTAGATCCTTCATATAGAAAAAGGGTCAAGATGGAAAGTATAGTAGATTTTGGAGTCATTTTTGGAGCAGAGGATGAGCTCAAAAACAACATCAAACACTCAATTATAAAATTCTTTGGAAGATATTTCCAATAGTATAAATAAATCTACAAATGACCTCCTAGAGGAGGAGCTATAAGCAGTAAAATCCTATAGACCTTGCAACCCTCAAATATTGTGACTCATTAGAAAAAAAAAATTCAAAAATCTATGGGGACCAGCGGACCAGTGTTCCGTCAACTGTTGGAGTTGGGTTCGTCTACAAATGGAACCTCGTAACAAAAATTGGAGATTTCAATCTTGAAACTTGTAACCTTTTGTTAAACTAATATTTTAAGGGGTCACGTTTAAGCCATTTGTAAAGAAATTTCTTGCACAAAAAAGGATTGGGCAACCTTTTCTCTATCCTCTGACTGGATAGGGGAAATATATCACTAGGAAAAAAAATCACCAATAACCACCCACTGGGAGGTGTACATGTTGCAAGTGGTTTTGAATTTTGAAGTACCTGAAGCGTCCATATATGGATAACACTTTGACCAATCAAAAGTCGACACGCGGTGTGGTTGACATCATCATGACATCATCCTAGAAGGATACCCTGAAGGTTTAGTACCTTGTAGAAATTTCTAATTACATTTCTAAAGCTCTGGGGACGAAGGGACCAAGGTGCTAGGGCGTCCAAGTTCTAACTCAACTGTGAGGAAGTCCTAGGCAGCACCATTTCTCTGCGCACATAAAAATCCAAGTGGAAGTATTTCCAGATGTAAATGGTTAAGTAATGACCAGCTATAGGGTGTATGTCCATCCATATTGAAGTGGCCTCATCCGAGAGAAGCTTCGACGCGGTAATAAGCACAGAAAATAAGTCGACGCTTGCCACCCAGAAAGGGAGAGACAATAAAGGAAATCACACCAATTGATGGTTGTGGTTGATTCCAGGTGTTCAAACCTTTCCTCCAACTCTACCCAAGCACCCTACTAGAGGAGGAAAAATAGGCTTGCTAACTATTAAGCTAACGTGGTGACTACGTCAATGACTGGGACAACTATTTGGCAATCTTGTGAGGAGAGCACAAGATTTTTTGATACATCACCTACTCCCTTTCACTACACCAAATCCAAATCCACCATGTCTCTTCCCCCATGCCATATATTTATCTTCCCCCCCTAAAAACCCTCACGAACTAACAGTTTCACCCCACATGCTGAAAATTGTAGTTTAAACTTGCCTATTTCAAACTATTATGCATCTAAGTCACTTTGTATGTTTGCAACTAGCTCCTCCCAACTATTAAGTAGAGTAAGTACCTTCATGAACCTCACATCCTCTTATTCCCCTGGCATACCAAGGAATCCTCAACCACTCTAACCAAGAATAAATTAAGAAAGAAAAGGGGAAGTCGCAGGTGCATCTACAACAACTTTCCAACTCATTCAGGGAAAACATTTATGAGAAATTTCTACAAGAAGGCTAATTCATAGATACAATTTTTAATAGGGATTCAGAACATTCCTTATGGGTGATGATTTAAAAATATTTTGAATATGAATTTCTGAGGGTGATCGTAAAAATGATTGTAATCAATGATGAAACCCCAACCTCGAAGGCAAATCCACTAGATAAAACCAAGTTTTCCTTGGGTATAATTGGAGCGATCCACCAGATTTTTCCCTATACATATATGGTTATATGGGTTATTTACTCGGTAGATATTATAGAACAGAAGTTCCACGCTAAGAAAGGGACCACAATTGGTTTATTCTCAGCAAAATCCTTATAGGAGAGTATTACTTACTATACCATCAATGCATCCATGAAAAAAGTATGTATATGAATTTTTAAAAAATCATGGGGATCCAAATTATTCTATTAAAGTGGCATAATTAGAAACACATGCACATCCCATGGAGGAAAAAAAATTCTTGACCTTCGAGGAAAGAAATGATCAGGTAAGTAGTTTTAGATCACTTGAATGACATGGAATAATTCAATTTCAAGATGGGAAACAAGATTTTCGGTGTTTGAAAAGGTTTACATCATAAAAGCATAGCGCAAACAGAAAACACATCAAATTTTATAGGAAACCTAGTGAGCTATGAATTTAGAAGTTTGCAGGGTTTCAATAATTTTTCTTAGCACATGGGAGTAATTTAAACAACATGCACAACAAATGCTTCAATAAAAAATAATAATTTTCCCTAAAATGAGAAATTCACCACCAGTTTTAAAAAACGCAATGTCTGTGTGTGAGCACAATACATGTCTGCGAGCATAGCGCTTCCACTCCCTCCTTTTCACAATGAATTACAATAAATATACAATAAACGTCTAATGGAAAAACAAAAGGTTCTCAGGTATTTTTGAAGGTTAACCACGCATTTGAAATCCCAATGTGGTTGAGTGAAAATTTCATGGGAAATGGATACGATTTTGAAACTCAATCATAAAAATGAAACACCTATCAAAAGTGCAGTGTTTTCCTCCTACCTGTTGTATGAAATTGATGTCATGGATAATTATGATTTGACACTCTAATTGACCCAAGTGACCCTACAAATTTCTGCCCGTGATTGTAATGCATGATAAAATTACCTCACTCACGATTTTTTGGCGAAACATGATCGTATACTTTTTTAACTCGACCTCTCAATATATCAGTGACTATTTTCATGAGCCTTCACACAATTTTGACATAATTATATTCAATAATTAAATCTTTTTTCTAAAATAACACTCATACCTTGACATCTAGAAGATCAAATCCTAACCTTTTACACATTTGCGATTTATTTGGAAAGACAAACTTGTTTTCTGAATACTATCACTATAGGATACTAAAAATTAGGTCGAATATTTATTCTCATGCATCAAGAGAGTCAACATCATGTTTATAATACACTTCATGGAAACACAAATCTTTTAAAGGAATTTACTTTGAGTCTAGAAAGTCCTAGAATTCTCAAAAGTACAAGTGGTACCTGAAAGCTTCAAGTTAGCCCAAAGGATGGATTTGACCCCTTGGAAAGGATATATAAAGCATTACTTTGATCTCATTTGGCACTTACTAACAGAAAATTTCAATCTCTCTTGAAAAGGTTCGATATAAGGCTAGAAGAGACAAGCAATGTGGAGCGAATGTCTAGAAAGAAAAATAAGTCAAAGTAAAAATGTTTTTGGGCTATATCTCCCTCACACATGTGAAATTAGAGGGTTTCTATAGCTACAAAAGAGGTCGAAATTGTATGTCTGAATTCTAGAAAAAAGAATTACAATACCAAGTTGATAGAAGGGATAATACACTATCTTGATCTCATTTACCTTGGAAGGATTTGTCTTGCTTAAGGAATGACTCTTGAAAAAGTTGGATTAGGGCTTTTGCAGCAGCTACAAGGATGAAATTGTAGGACAAAATTGCAGGACGAAATTTCATGGAAACGGTTGTGGTCAAAGTTGTAGCTAGAAGTTTGTTTTTTTGGAATGGTTCACTTAGTACTTGGAGGAGGAATTGGTCTAGGTTTTGGGTCTTTATTGTCTCATTGAAGCAAAATCTATAAGAAGAAAAGAGTTTATCATTTTTCCCCTTGGAGAGGCTTTTCCCTCACTTGGAGCCTAACTTTTGTGTTCATTGTATTTATTATTTTTCTCTTGATATTTTTTTTATTAAGAATATGTAATAGATAAATGCAATGATAATACTAAATTTCACAAGAAAGTATTAATGTTAAGAAAAAATTGAATTAATAGTTGCCGCATTACATTTTCCAACATTGTATCGTAGCTAATGTAAATAAGAAGGAAGATGGAAGAACCATATTATCAACACAAAAAGTATTTTCTAAGGGGAAAAAAATACCTATAGATCCAAAAGATGCTTCTAATTAGGAGAAATCTTGGAGAATATTTTTGTTCTCTTTTGAACAAAGGATCTAGTTAACAATCATTGGACGTCCTCGCTGAAGGAAGCATCA